>CALSCO010001265.1:335-17435 GCA_943704415.1 Parvularia atlantis | reverse complement strand
TGGGGGGGGGGGGGGCAAGCGGGCCAGCAGCGAGCGCACCGCGGTTGTTGCCGAGCCACACGTCGAAGCCCGCGTTGGCCAGCTGGTACGGCAGCGACGCGGTCTGGCGCCGGCAGCGCGATCAGGGCGGAATACCGCAGTCGCGTGCATGCATGCACGCACCTTGTTGAGCAGCCACGCCTCGGACGTGAGCATGAGCCCGTGCATCAGCAGCACGGCCGGGCGGGGCGCGCCGGCCGAGGCGTGCTGCCCGGGCGCGTGCGGGATGCGGTGCAGCACGAGCAGGAAGCCGTCGCTCGTCTGCACGTGGTGCGTCTCGAGCGGGTACCCGGCGCGCCGCACGAGCCCCGGCGCGTCCAGGAAGCAGTCCGGGTCCACCGCGGGCTGAAACGCGGCCGCGACGCGAGCGAAACGCAGAGGGTCAGCACGCACACGTGACACGCGCACCATGGCCGCCCGCACCTTGCCGTGCGTCCTGTGCCTCGTCGTGCCGATCGCGCCCGTGCCGTGCACGAGCCCGTGGCCGTTGTGCGGATGCGCCGCGTGGTGCTGCTGCTCGCCTGGCGCGCGCACGTGCGGCTGCATCGGCGGCGACGTCACCGCCTCCTGCCCGCCGCGCAGCCGGTACGCGAAGAGGCGGCGGACGATGCGCGAGCGCGTGTACAGCCGGTCGAGCACGTTCGGGAAGGCCTGCGAGACGCGCGATCAAGGCGGGGATGTGCGGATCGCCAAGCGCCGCGTGGCGCACGTTGTAGACCGTGACGATGCACACGCGCGCCACGTGCATCACGAGCACGACCAGCGTCACGACGGCCAGCGGCAGCCACAGCACCGCGCTCGGGCGGTGCGCCGTCGCGCTCATCGCCGATGGACGGCGACAGGCGCAGACGGAAGAAAGATGAAGAAGAAGTGCGTGGCAACGCGCGATCGACATCTCGCGGTGCCCATTGGCTTCAGAAGTTGCTACGTCGTTTGCGCGGCGATTGCATGTTGCACAGGGCGTTCTGCGTGCACTGCGCGCTGTGTCGACCGGCCAGCAGTGTGTGCAGTGAGTATGGGCGCGAGCGGGCTGCGCAAAGACAGGGTTCACTTAGGGGCGCGCGGTGACGGCGACATCGCGCATGACACGGAAATCGCGAGAGTAAAGATGGACGGCGCGTCGTCGCTCGCGGCTCCAGCGGCGCCCGCGACGGCCGCGTCGTCGACGTCGACGATGGGCGGCGTGCCCGGGACAGCCGCGGCCAGTGCCGTGCTTGGCACGTGGGTGACCGAGACGCTGCGACGATCGGTGCGTGCGGGCGCGTGGTGGCGCGTGAGCCGCCGCGGGGATGGCGTCATCGCGCATGTTCTGGCGCCATCTCTAGGGTTCCACGGAGGCGGTGCGGTGAAGGGCAGGACGACACTCGCCGCTAGCGGCCGTGTGTCGGACGAGGCGCGACGCGGGATGGCGGGCGCTAGCAAACTTCCGCCGTCGAGCGACACGCGCGCACGTGCTGACACGCCCGCGTGCAGACCGTGCTCGACCCCGAGTTTGACCCGCTGGCGCCCGCGTCACCCGGTGCTGCAGCACCGTCGCCACTACCGCTCGCCGCGTCGCACGTGCCGCTGCTGCCGCCGCCGCCCCGGTCGCCCGCGCCGTCCGCGTCGCCGACGAGCCCGTTCGGTCTCAGTGCAAGCGCGTCGCCGCCTATGCAGCCGTCAGTGGCGACGGGCGACGTGCCGCTGCTGCCGCCGCCGCCGTCAGCCGCCGTGCCGCGACGTGGCTTGGCCGATCCGGGGCTGGTGTCGTCGCGGCGCATGTCGAGCACGCCTCCCGCATCCGCGACGCGCGAGTACGACCCGGCGCAGGTCACGCCGTCGGCCGAGGTCGAGGCGAGCCCGGCCACGCGCACGCCGCAGGGCTACGTGCGGTCGAACCTTGGGCGGTTCCAGCGGCAGGGCTCGATGCTCGGCCCGCTCGGCTCGACCGACCCATCGCGCGACAGCCTGCACCACCGTGACGGCTCAACCGAGGACACGTCGCCGATGCTGCCGCAGGCCGAGGCGGCCAAGAGGACCAACGGTACGCCCAAGGGTGCCGACGTCGTGCTGTCGATGAGCCTGGATGACCACGGCGGGTCCGAGGGCGAGTTCCACGCGTTCCGGCGCGCCAACCCGCTGCACCCGTGGAACGTGCAGACGCGTTGGGAGCGCTTCAAGCATCAGACCGACAAGCTTGTGCACTCTCGCCAGTTCTTCTTCGCGATCAAGGAGACGCTCGCGTTCCTGCTGTGCTGCCTGCTCGTGCTCATCGCGCCCGTGCGCGACGCGCTCGGCGGCGCCGTCGGCACCGTGCCCGTCGTCGTGATCATGACGCGCGTCTCGGGCACGGTCGGGCTGAACCTGCGCAACGTGCGTCGCTGCTGCCTGCCGTGCGCCGTTGGTGTGCGAGATGTTTACACGGCTGCCGCCGCAGGGCTTTGTGCTGCTCATCGGCACGCTCATCGGCGGCGTGCTCGGCTACGTCACGGTCGTCGTTGGCGGCACCAACACGCCCGCGCTGCTCGCGCTGCTGGCCATCTTCAGCGCGATCATCATCTTTGCCAAGTCGCTCAAGGTGTCTTGGCAGCCCGGTGCGTTTTTTTTTTTTTTTTTTGCGCGCGCGTGCCACGACGACGCCGTGCGCCTGACCGCCTGCCCCAGGCGCCAACCTCGCCGTGACGACGTACGTTGGGATCATCGTCTCGAACCACTCGACCGTGACCTCGCCCGGCGACCCGCTCTCGTCCGTCACGACGTCGCTGCTGGGCATGTCCACGGGCATCGCCATCTGCACGCTCGTCAGCATCGTCTGGTTCCCGCGCTCGGCCGCGGCCGAGTTTGACGACCAGATGCGCCTGGCCCTGTCGATCATCAGCGATCTCGTGAACCTCTCGACGCTGCGCGCGATGAACGCGGGCGACGCGTCCGAGGCCGAGATAGACTCGCTGTGCGTGCGGCGATGGCTCGTTGGTGCTGCTGGTCGCTGATGTCGCCACAGGCAAGAGGTGGCCATGAAGGCGCGCGACGCCGTGCGCACGCTGCGCGACATGCAGTCCGAGGCCAAGTGGGAGTTTGGGCGCGTGTTCTGGTACTTTGACGAGCACACGGCGATCAACACGACCCTGCAGGTCCGTGGCTGTGCGTTGTATGCGCACGCCGCCGACACGCACGTGTGTGACGCAGCACATGGTCCGCCTCGCGAGTGCGATGGAGGCCAAGGGCGACCCGTCCTCGAGCGCGTTGCAGGCCGTCTCGCCCGTGCAAATGAGGTGCGGCCACCGCGGGTGCGTGAGAGTGCCCACTGACGCCGCGCACGCAGCAAACTCACGACGACCATCCGCAACCTGCAGCAGCGCTTCCGCATCTACGCCGTCGGTGCGCTGCTTCTGCCCGCGACTGACGCAGCAGCTGAACGGCCGCGCAGACCTCATCCCAGTGCTGTACGACCGCGGGCGCATGACGCAGGAACAGCAGAACCAGATCGAGGGTCTGACGCAGCTGCTGGCCGAGTTTGACGAGCACATCAAGGAGATGGTCATGCCGCTCGGCCAGGAGCAAGACGTGGGCGCGGTCAACTTCAAGATGATCGCCTTCCGCGAGCTCGTGATGGAGCTGGTGCACCTGGTCGAGGTGCGCGAACGGTGTGGGGCGCACTCGAGGCTGATGGGCGCGCACAGGGCGTCGTCGAGATTCAGACCAAGCACAAGACCACGCGCGACGTCTTTTCGGCGCTCGCGCGCGAGGGTGCGACCTGCCAGCCTGCGCCACCGTTTGCTCACACGCCCCGCAGCCGTCAACTTTACGCCGCTCGTGCAGCCCGAGGGCCTGGCGCAATCGGTCGATGAGAAGAAGAGCCAGAAGGCGTCGCTGCGGTACCGTGTCTGGCGCTTCTTCAGCAAGTTTGACAGTATCCAGGTGCGCACGTCTGCACTCGCGAGCCCGCATTGCCGACACCGTCGCAGGTCAAGTACGCGGTCAAGCTCTCGGCCGTGATGACGATCCTGGCGACGACGTCGTTCATCGAGAACACGTCGGGCTGGTTTGCAGAGTGGGGCCTGGACTGGGCGCTGATCGTGCTCGTCTACGTGTCGTCGCCGACGTTTGGCGGGAGCCTCAACGCGGCGATGGCACGCTTGAGCGGCATTGGCATCGCCGCCGCATTCACCGCGTTCGCCTGGGTCATCATGGGCTACAACCCGGTAGGCGCGTTCTTCATCATCGTGCCATACTCGCTCTTCTTTCACTACCTGCGCCTGGGCTCTCGGTTCAACTTTGTCGGCATCCAGGTGCGTGCCGCTGGCGGCGCAGAGGCGTGTACGGGCTGAATCGCGTTGGCGCAGGCGATCTCGGCGCTGACGGCGATGCTGCTGGCCATGTACGCGTACGGCCCAAGCAACACGATGACCGTGTGGGTGCGCTGCATGCCCACGCGCGCGCGTGCGCTCGCTGACGGCCGTGCACAGGAGCTGATCACGAAGCGCTGCTTCTCGATCTCGGTCGGCGTGCTATCGGCGCTCGTCGTCGGGCGGCTGATCTGGCCGTACCTGGCGCGACACGAGCTGCGCAAGGCCATCTCAGGCATCCTCCAACGCATGTCGCTGCTGTACAGTGTGCTGCAGGTGCGCGCCTGGCACGCGCGCCTGCTGCGATGTCTCTGATCCCGGCTGACCGCAGCGCCACGTCGACTCGAGCGTCGCCGAGATCAGTTCAGTGCTGTCCGAGATCCGCTCGTTCGAGGGCATTATCCAGGTGCGTGCGCCGCTGCGGGCTAACCGCACCGCCGCGGCTGACGCGCGTCGCCAGCAAATGATCATCGAGTGCGACACGCTGCTGGACGCGTCGATGCGCGAGCCGCGCCTCAAGGGGCCGCTCAACGTCGCCGTGTACAAGCGCACGCTGGAGAACGTGCAGCGGCTGCTGGACCACCTCTCGTGCCTGCGGTATGTCTGCGTGTCTGCGTGCACCGGTTGCTGACGGCCCCGTTTGCGCAGCGTGCTGCTCACGCGCGGCGTCTCGGAGGAGCTGCTGGAGCAGCTCGCGATGAACCGGCAGCTCGTGCAGGCGGTCGCGTTCGAGCGGCGTGAGCAGACGGTCGACATGCTTCTCTTCTTCTACATCCTGTCGGCCGCGGTCGTCTTCAAGAGGTTCGCTTGTGGCGCAGTCGTGATGCACGCAGCTTACCTCTGCTGCGCAGCCCACTGCCGTACTACCTGCCCAACGTCAAGCGCGCCATCGACCGGGCGTTTCGCAAGTGGCGCAAGCTCGTGCCCAACGCCGACAGCGGCCCAGCCGGCGCGGGGCCGTTGCCGCCCGCGGCGCACTTTGGCACGGCGCTCGTGTACGCGTACGCGACCAACCTGCGCGACATTGCGGGCGTGCTGGAGGAGATCGGCGCGGACTTTAAGGTGCTCTTTGGCGTCAACATGGCGGTCAAGTACGGCGAGGACTTTCGCAAGCTCTCCAACGTCAGCATGCCCGCCCTGCCCGCTCTACCCCACGGCTGACGGCGGTGGCGATGCGGGTGATGACGGGGCTGAAAACGCAGTGTACCTTTGTGTTCAGCGCATCAGGGTTTGCGGTGGCAGCACGACGGCAAACAGAGCAGGGTCGCGCACAGGGCGAGACAAAGAGATACGCCTCGGCACAGTGGACACGCTGGTCACTCGAGCTGGATGACGGCGGCGGCGCCCATGCCCGTGCCGATGCCTGCGATGAGCGCGTGTTCAGCGCAGCGAGCGAGCCGCGCGCAAGAGCACGTACACATGCTCATGCAGCCGTACTTGGCCTTGCGACGCTGCAGCTCCGGGATGATGGTCGCAATCTGGCGCGCACCCGTGCAGCCGAGCGGGTGGCCGAGCGCGATCGCGCCGCCGAGGGGGTTGACCTTGGCCATGTCCAGGCCGAGCTTCTCGACGCAGTACACGGCCTGCGACGCGAACGCCTCGTTGAGCTCGTACACGTCAATGTCGTCCTTGGTCAGCTCGGCCTGGGCGAGCGCGACGGGGATGGCGTAGGCCGGGCCGATGCCCATGACGTTGGGCGGCACGCCCACGACGGCGAAGCTGAGGAAGCGCGCGAGCGGCTTGACGCCGAGCTCCTTGGCCTTGGAGCGGCGCATGAGCAGCACGGCCGCGGCGCCGTCGCTGACTTGGGACGAGTTACCGGCCGTGGTCGAGCCGCCCTCTTGGAACGCGGGCGCAAGCTTGCTGAGCACCTCGAGCGTCGTGCCCTCGCGCGGGCCCTCGTCGGCCGTGAGCGTGACCGTCTTCTCCTTGCCGTCCTTGTCAACGACGGTCGTCGTCACGGGCACGATCTCCGTGAACAGGCCGAGCTTTTGTGCGCGCAGCGCCTTGGCGTGTGACGCCTCGGCCAGACGGTCCTGCTTGACGCGGTCGACCTTGAACTGCGCGGCGACGTTCTCGCTCGTGATGCCCATCGGCATGAGGCAGTCCTGGGCACCACGCGCGCATGAGCACGAGCGGAAGGGGGAGCGGCAGTGGTGGTGGGCACCTGCGCCGGCTGGCTGTCGTTCATCTTCTCCGACATGCGCTCAGGCATGGTCTGCGGGCCGTAGTTGAGCGTCATCGACTCGACGCCGGCGCCGATGCCCTGTGCTCCCCCACGCATGGGTGAGCGGCGCACGTGCGCGAGCTGCAACGTGCGCACCACGTCGATGTAGCCCGCGCGGATCGCGGCGACGACGTTGGCGACGGCCTGCGAGGTCACGTGTGCGACGCGTGCGGCTGTGTCACTGAGCTGTGGCGCCAACGCGGCGCCGCGCGGGCAAACGGCACCTGGAGGCCGGACGAGCACTGGCGGTTAAGCGTGGCGAGCGACGTGTCGTGCGGGAAGCCGGCGTAGAACGTGGCCTGGCGCGCGGCGAGGGCGCCGCCGCCGGGCGGGAGCACGCTGCCGACCTGGATGTCCTGCACAGCGGCCTTGGGCACGCCGACCTGGCGCATCGCGGCGCGTTGAGCCACGCCAACGCCGATGCGCGACGGCAGCAGCCGCAGCAGCGGCGCGCCTTGTCGACGACCGCCTTGAGCACGGCCGTGAGCATGTCCTCGGGCAGCGTGTTCTTGAACGTGCCCTTGTGGCCGCGCGCGATCGGCGTGCGCACGGCGCTGGCGCGCGAAGGTGAGAGATGCAGCACCAGATCGCGCGAATGCAGACGCACCTCACGATCACGACGTCGTCCTCCGACGCCGCGCGCCGCGCCGACGTGGCCGGGCGCAGGTGGCCCGCGACGTTGGCGACGCGCGCGTTGGCCATGGGTGCGAGCCGTACGTCACACTGTTCTGTAAATGCCATGGCTTGATGAGGCGGAGGAGGCGTGCGTCACGGTATGAGTTGACGGCCATGGCTGTCGCCTGGCTGGGTCTGGGTTGATTTTCCTTCCCCCCCCCCTTCAGTCCGTCTGGGGTTCAGGCCGGCAAGCTTGCCGAATGCTCCGACGATCAGCGCCGCAGACGCGCGACAGGGCCACTCCCAGGCCTTGAGTTTGTGATCAGCTGCCGTCGCTGACTGCGACAGCACCGTCAGACGCTTGTTGTTGCAGTTGCAACAGACCGCCACTGGCGGCTGCCGTCAAGCGAGCTTGCCGAGATCATGCCAGTGCAATCGCGCGACCAGTGCAGGCATGTTCGACTACCGCTGTTGACCATGCTGTGCTACTGCGGCAGCGCAAGACACAGCTGATCAACGCTCTCGCAGCGCGTGGAGTGCGGCTGCGCGTTGACTCCGTGTACTGCATCGACGACAGTCGAGCGGTGCGCGTGAGCTGCACAGCGCGCGTCAGACGCCGGACCAGCGGAGGGTAGACCTGACGGCCGCGCTTGCTGCGCGCGGGCGGGAGCTGCGCAGCGGTTCAAACTGACAGGGTGCCGACCATACATACATCGAGAGCAACGGCCCTCCGCGCACGCTGCCAGCAGGACTCAGGGAGATCTAGAGTTAGAAACACAACTCTCACTTGTCGGTCGGCGGCACGGTCGACGGCCGCCGGAACATGGAGACGAGCCGCGAGGTGGCGGTGCCGCGCGGTGGCGGGGGTGCCGGGGCGGGCGCGCGGGCGGCCGGCGCAGGACCAGGCTGCCTGGAGAGCGTCGGGTCCGGCGCGGGCATCGCGCGACGCACGACGGTGCTCGGTGCTGCCTCTGGCGGTCCGCGCGTCGTGCCCGGCACGGGGCGCGCCGGCATGAGCTGCAGATTGGCCGGCAGCGGCGCGGCAGATGCACGTCCGCCGTTGACCGTGCCGGTGCCGGTGCCGGTGCTCAGCACGGCGAAGCGCTGCTCGAGCACGTCGGGGCTCGCCGTGCTCTCCTCGATCGAGCCCTGGCTTGGGCTGCGCAGCAGCAGCGTCAGGTTGGACGGCAGCGAGGCCTGGCTGCCGGTGCGCGCCGCGCCGCTGAGCGTGCTGAAGCGCGCCTCGAAGCTGCCCGCGTCCGCCATGCGTTTGCCCGAAGGCTCCGAGTCGTCCTCGTCAGCGTCCTCGTCCTCGTCGTCGTCCTCGTCGTCGTCGTCGTCGTCGTTGTCGTCGTCGTCTGCCATCACGGCCGTCGAGCTCAGGCGCAGCCCAGATGTCTTCGAGACCGTCTTGTCGTCGACCGACGGCGACACGCCACCGCTGCCCTCGACGGCCTGCGGTAGGTCCGTGCGCGACGTCGACTTGGCCAGGCTTGACTGCGAGCTCATCAGCACAAGGTTGGTCGGCATTGACCGCCCAAACGTCGTCGAGCCGTCGCTGCCCTTGAGGGCCGCCATGCGCTGCTCGAGGCTGTGCGGCGTCTGCGGCGAGCTCGGCCCGGCGTCCTCGTCTATCGCGCTGCGCGCTGCCTTGTCCAGGCTTGCGTTCGAGGCCGTGCCCATCAGCGACAGGTTCGGCAGTGAGCTCTTGCTGAACGTCTTGGACCCGCCACTCGACTTGAGCGCGCCCATGCGCTGCTCGAGGCTCCCGGGCGTCTGCGGCGACGTCGGCCCGTCTTCGTCGCTGCTGCGCTTGGCCGCCTTGTCCAGGCTCGAGCGCGACGACGTGCCCATGAGCGACAGGTTCGGCAGCATCGACCGCAGCGTGCGCGACTTGCTTGTGCCGGCGGCCATCCCCGCGGCCATACGGTCCTCGAGTGACGGCACAACCATCACGTTCGAGTCAAGCTGCTCCGCTACCGTCGCTTGCGGCTCGGCGCGCGGCGACGTCGGCGACGGCTTCTTGCGGAACATGGTCCAGCCACTGCTCGGCCGCGGCTCAGGCTCCACGTCGGCCTCAATCTCCTTGGCCGAGTTGAGGAAGTCGTCCAGCATCGTGTCGAGCTCGGCGCGGTTCGAGAGGCTGCCGAGACCGAGCTGCAGCACACGTCGATCAGTCGCCGTCCTCACCGGCAGATGCGGCGCAGCGCACCTGCATAAACTCCTCGATCGGCACGACGTCGGCCGGCGTCGCAGCCGTGCTCGCCGGCAGCACTGAGCCGGCCGCGGGCTCGTCGTCCTCGCCGTGGAAGAAGTTCTGCCAGAATTGCTTGCGACGGAGCGTCTTGGAGCCAGCGGGCGGCACCTCCTGCGCGGCTTCCTCGGCCAGGTCCACCGGCAGCCGCACCGACCCGGCGCCTGCGTGCTCGCCTGCCATCTTGCCCGGCGTGAACGTCGTCGACAGCCACTCGTCTGCCGCGGGCGCATTCTGGCGGCCGTAGAACTGCAGCGCGTCTGCGAACGACGAGCGTCAGCACTGGCCGCAGACAACCGCACGCGCACGCGTACCCTTCTGCTGCTGCTCCATGCGCCGGCGCACGAGCCGCGCGACGACAAAGCACACGACGAGCACGAGGATCACGAAGACGATCGCGCCGGCGATGATCGCGCCGAGGATGGGCGGCGTCAGCACCGTGCCACCCGAGCCGAGCGTCGGCTGCGGGCCGATCGGCGGGCCCATATACACAGGCGAGCAGTCGAGCGGCTGGCCGAGGTACTGCCCGCCTGCGCACGCCAAACGTCAGACCGGGACGCGTCTCAATTGCGTGCGGCTCGTCCGCACCAAAGTCGTGCACGACAATGCCGCCGCACCCGTTCGGGCTCGAGATCAGGCCAGGGCCGGTCGACGATGCGTTCAGCTGCACGGCCAGGACGCCAGTAAGCGAGAGCGAGCACAGCGAGCGGACGGCGCACCCCGACGTAGACGTTGTCGACCGCAGATGCGTCGCAGCTCGGCCCGTCCGCAAAGAGCACAGCACCCGTGCTGTTGTGCACGCTGAACTGGTACCCAAGCTCGGCCTTGAGCGCGGCCGGCATCGAGCCCGGCAGGTTCACGGCTGCGGCGAAGAAGCCTGGCGCCACGCACGCGACCATCGCAGCCTCCGTCACCAGCGCGAAGGCCGACCGCCGGCGCGCGTCGCTCGGCGCGTAGACAAACACGGCCAGGCTCGCGCCCGGCGGCACCACGACGCTCGGGTTGTAGTACAGCACAACGCTCGCGGGCAGCGGCGTTGGCGTGGCGGTCGCTGCGCACGCACGAGTGAGCGAGAAGGACTCAAGGAAACGGACGCAAACGTACCGGTGGCCGAGGACGTCTGCGTGACCGAGTGCGGCGTGGGCGTTGCCGTAGATAATGCCGTGCGCGTGGCTGAGGCTGAACGCATCGCTGAAGCCGTTGCAGACGCCGTGGCCGTGGCTGTCGCCGTCTGTGTCGACGTCTGCGTGTAGGACACTGTGGCGGACGCCGTGAACGATGCCGTCGCCGATGCCGAGCGAGACGCCGTCGCACTTGCAGTGGCGGAAGCCGTCGCAGAGGCGGTCGCTGACCTCGTGTACGACGCTGTGGCCGTCGCCGTCGAGCTCGCGGTCGCCGTCGCCGTGTCCGTCTCTGTGAAGCTCGCCGTGTCGGTCACGGTCGACGTCGCGGTGTCGGTCGCAGTCGACGTGACGGTTGCGCTGGCGGTGGCCGTATTTGTCGCGGTCGCGGTGTCGGACTGCGTTGCGCTCGCCGTAGCCGAAGCGGTTGCACTCGCTGTAGCCGAGGCCGTCGCCGAGGCCGTCGCCGACGCCGTCGAGGACCGTGTCGCCGAGGCAGTGGCACTGGCCGTGGCCGAGTGCGAGGCGCTGGCCGTCGCGCTCGCAGTCGAGGTCTCGGTGCTGCTCGCCGTTGCTGACTGCGTAAAAGATGCCGTGGCCGAGTAGGTCGACGTGGCTGTGGAAGTGGCCGTTGACGATGGCGTCGCGCTGGCTGATGCAGACCGAGTGAAGGACGCGGTCGCACTTGCTGTTACCGTCGCTGTGGACGAAGCAGTCGCTGACTGCGTCGCGCTTGCCGTGGCCGACTGCGTCGCACTTGCCGTGGCCGACTGCGTCGCACTCGCGGTCGCACTGGCCGTCGCCGTCGCGGTCGAGGTTGCACTGGCCGACTGAGTTGCGCTTGCCGTGGCCGACTGCGTCGCACTCGCGGTCGCACTGGCCGTCGCACTCGCGGTCGAGGTCGCAGTCGCTGACTGCGTCGCGCTTGCCGTGGCGGACTGCGTCGCACTCGCGGTCGCACTGGCCGTCGCACTCGCAGTCGAGGTCGCAGTCGCTGACTGCGTCGCGCTTGCCGTGGCCGACTGCGTCGCGCTTGCCGTGGCGGACTGCGTCGCACTCGCGGTCGCACTGGCCGTCGCACTCGCGGTTGAGGTCGCAGTCGCTGACTGCGTCGCGCTTGCCGTGGCCGACTGCGTCGCGCTTGCCGTGGCCGACTGCGTCGCGCTTGCCGTGGCCGACTGCGTCGCACTCGCGGTCGCACTGGCCGTCGCCGTCGCGGTCGAGGTTGCACTGGCCGACTGAGTTGCGCTTACCGTGGCCGACTGCGTCGCACTCGCGGTCGCACTGGCCGTCGCACTCGCGGTCGAGGTCGCAGTCGCTGACTGCGTCGCGCTTGCCGTGGCCGACTGCGTCGCGCTTGCCGTGGCCGACTGCGTCGCGCTTGCCGTGGCGGACTGCGTCGCACTCGCGGTCGCACTGGCCGTCGCCGTCGCGGTCGAGGTTGCACTGGCCGACTGAGTTGCGCTTGCCGTGGCCGACTGCGTCGCACTCGCGGTCGCACTGGCCGTCGCACTCGCGGTCGAGGTTGCACTGGCCGACTGAGTTGCGCTGGCGGTTGAACTTGCAGTGGCTGTCGCGGTTGATGTTGCTGTTGCGGAGCCCGTGTTGCTTGCAGTGTCTGTCTGCGTTGAGCTTGCGGTGGCGCTAGCCGTTGCGGAAGCTGTGGCAGTTGCTGTCGCTGACTGCGTGGACGAAGCCGTTCCGCTCTGCGTCGAGGTGGCGGTAGACGAAGCAGTTGCTGAGCGCGTGAAGCTGGCGGTCGCAGACTGCGTGTAGCTGGCTGTGGCGCTTGCAGTGGCCGTTGCGGTCGCGCTGGCCGTGTCGGTGTTGGTGGACGTCGCCGTTGCACTTGCCGTTGCCGAGGCTGTGTCAGATGCAGTCGCCGACTGCGTGAAGCTTGCGGTGGCAGACTGAGTGGACGTTGCCGTAGCAGATGCGGTTGCCGTTTGCGTCGAACTCGCTGAAGCCGTGTTTGTTGAGCTGGCCGTCGCGGACGCTGTTGCCGAGGCTGTAGCAGATGCGGTGGCCGTCTGGGTCGAGCTTGCGGTGGCCGTCTGGGTCGAGCTTGCGGTTGCGCTCGCCGTTGCGCTTGCCGTGGCAGAGGCCGTCGCCGTCTGCGTCGAGCTCGCCGTCGCGGACGCAGTTGCTGAGGCAGTGGCTGAGGCAGTGGCTGTCTGCGTCGAGCTTGCTGTCGCGCTTGCTGTCGCCGAAGCTGTCGCTGTTGCTGTTGCAGACTGAGTGAAGCTCGCGGTGGCCGTCTGCGTTGAGCTGGCTGTCGCGGTGTTGGTCGACGACGCCGTGGCGGACGAAGTGGCGGAGCGAGTAAAGCTGGCTGTTGCCGACTGCGTCGAGGTCGCGGTTGCGCTCCGCGTCGCACTGGCGGTCGCACTCTGTGTCGAGCTGGCGGTCGCACTTCGCGTTGAGCTGGCCGTCGACGAGGCCGTGGCGCTGGCCGTGGGCGTGGCGCAGCGGATGTTCTGGTCGGGGAAGCCGCACTGGTGCACGTACGCTAGCCCCTGCTTCGAGGGGCCGTTCGATGCCAGCGGCGCGCCCGAGACGACAAATAGCTGGCTGTCATGCAGGGCGAGGCCGGCACCAAAACTGGTGGCGGTCGACGTGCCGTAGATGCGCCCAAAGGTCGTGCACGAGGCCGGGTTAGTGCAGTCGAGCAGGTACAGCTCTGCGTGCGGCGCCGCGTTAGCACAGGCGCACAAGTCCGGCTGAACACGCACGGCCGCCGGGCGACTTGTACGGCGCAGAGACGACGAGCATCTCGTTGACGGCCCGCAGGTTGTAGCCAAAGCGGCCCTGGAACGACCCGTCGACAGCAGTGTGGATGACGGGCGTCCCGCTGCAGGTCGTGCTCGTGCACGAGTAGATGTACACCGCGCCGTTGCTGGAGCTGAGGGCGCTGGCACCCACGGCCAGGTACGTCGTCGTGAGCGTCAGGGCGTACGCGTAGTCTGCGGCGCCATGAGATGAGCACACGAAGGCGCGCAGGCCGTCGCGCGCACTTGAATTGCTCCCGACGGTGATCGTCGCCGCGCGCGTGCACGTGTTGACGGTAGGGCAGCGGTAGACGAACGTGGTCGGGTAGTAGCCGGACGAGAGTACGCCGATGTCGCCCACGGCAATCAGGTTCTGCGTGATGCCGCACGACCAGCCAAGCCAGTACGCGCCCGTGCTGTACCAGAACCGCAGCGTGCTCGGGCAGCTCGTGGGCGAGGTGCAGTACATGACGACCCAGCTGCCAGTGGTGTAGTACGGCGCGCCCGCCACGAGATAGATGGCGCTGCCGACCTGCTGCACGCTGAGCGAGAAGCCGACGCGGATGCCGCCGTTGTCCAAGCTGATGTACGGACTGTAGGTCATCTGCGGGCACGACGTGATGCCTGCGTTGCAGTTGTAGATGTACACGGCGCCGTAGGCCGTGCTGTAGTACCAGTTGCTGCGGAGCTGCGTGAGACACGATGTTTGAGCGAGCCAAGACGCCACGCACCCCCACGTCGGCGCGCCCACGGCGACGAAGCGGCCGCTGTTGGCCAGCGCGACAGACGCGCCGTAGCGACTGTACCAGCCGTACGAGTTGGGCGGGCGGAGGGTGAGGGCGTAGCTGCACGCGTAGAGCGTGGTTGAGGTGCAGGTGTAGAGCGTGACGTAGCCGTCGCCGTACGAGCTGTACGTGTCGCCGACAATCTGGAGCGTGTCGTACTCGGGCACGCCGACGATGATCACGTTGCCGGACGCGGCCACGGCCACGCCGGCGTAGTCGTTGGCGCCCGTGTCGGGATCGCTCGCGAGCGTCGCCGTCGTGTACTGCGCGTGCGCGAGCCCAATGCCGCCGAGGACGACGGCGAGGAAGAGCGCAAGCGTGGCGATGGGCCAGTGGCGGCCCCGGGCCGGCCGGGGCGGCGGGTCCAGCCCGCGCAGACGCGCCATAGCTCCCTAGTACTCAGGCGGCCTCTGTACGACGGGAACGGCGACGGGTGAGCCAAGGACGTCAAGGGGAAATATTGCACAGTATGCGCAGGCCGCTGGAGGCACGCGAGGGAGGCGGGGAGACGGGGAGACGGGGAGGCGGGGAAAGGAAAGAGCGCCTGCAGCAGAAGCAGCAGATGCGCTCAACGAAGACGAAACGCGCCCGCGACGCCGCGTCTCAGGCCGGCCGGCGCACTGCGGCGTCCACGGCAGACGGCGCGCGCGGCGGCGGGGAGGCAGGCGGGGAGGGCAGAGCGGCAAAGGCGAGCGTCGTGCGGTCACGCGAAACCAAACATGCCGGATCGGTCGCACGCTGACGACACGCCGCGCGCGGCTTGTGCCACAGCGCGTCGAGCGAGAGAGTGCGCGGCGCGCGGGTGGCAAGGGGGGCGCGGACGGCGGACGGCAGGCGTTAGGGCAGTGGAAGGAGGTGGTGGCGCGCGGACCACCGTTGGGGGGAGGCGCACGGGGCCGTGGGAAGGGGAGGCGGGCGCCCTAACGCCCTGCGCAACCCGAAACAGCGCGTCGCAGGCGCGTCTCAGCCGGGGGGTCGTGGCGCGCACCTTGGTGCTGGCGGGCGAGGTCGGTTGGTCGCTGGCGGTGCGCTGGCTGGCTGGGTGTGAGCAGAGACCACGCGCGGGGCTGAGGTCGCCCGCCGAGAAGAAATTTTCTCGGCGGCAGCAACGTGGGAAGACGCCGCGCTCCGGGCGCGTTCGCATGGGCGCTCATTGGCGACACATAGAGCACACAGCTGCGGAGGGGGCGGCAGCGGAAGGCTGCGGTGGCGGTGGCGTCAGCAGCGGCCCGGGGCGGCGATGTGGTGGCGGCGGAGAGGAGCGGCAGAGCGATGCGAAGCCTCAGCCCCCACCCCGCGCGCGGCAGAGCAGGGGAAGCGAGTGAACAGGTTGCAGCACGCACGCGGCCGGGGCCGCGAGGCGCCCGGCCGCGCGTCAGCATTAGCATGCGGTTCGTCCCAGGCCGCGGCGGCGAGAGAGAGGGGCGGGCGAGCGCAGCGGGCGGTCGTGCACCTTTCGCCGTCAATGCCGCGTCCTGTCGTTGCGTGCACGCGCGCGTGAGCACCGAGCGAGACCGAGCGCGCGCGAGAGAGAGGGCGGAAGAGGCAGCGGCCGGCGGGCGGGCGGCGCGGGGGATCAGAGCATAAAGCGTCGTCACGGGTGGTCAGACGAAAGATGGTATAACGTTGTGTCTCATCACGCGAGCGCGCGCGGGCCGCACGGCGAGCGCGCGGGGCAGCGGGGGCGGCAGCGGGGGGTGGGGAGAGCGTGTCGCACCTTGCTCGTCACGCGCGGGTCCTGGCTGGATGCGGTCCCGGTCCACCTGGGCGATGCATCAGCACGCGCGCAAACGACCGCGAGCAGAGCCGGGGCGGAGCAGCGCGGCGGAGAGAGAGGGGTCAGGCATGTGCCATATCGTCAGGACAAAGCTCAGACGGCAATTCCTATCATTTAAAACGGTCACATTCTCATCAGGAAAGAACGGGGGGAAGGGACGGGAGGGAGGCAGCGGTGGAGAAATGAAACCGGCGGCGCACCTGCGCCCGTCCTGCGTCACGGCGGCGGCGGTCGCGGACGATCGTTGTGGTTGTGCCCGGCATCGATCGCGTGCCTGTGCGCGCGGCGTCAGCGGGCGGGCGGCAGAGAGCGGCACGGAGTGGGAGGAAGCAAGCCGGGCAGGCATGGGGAAAGATCAGGCCGCCGGCGTGTGAGGCCGGGGCAGGTTATCCATGGTCCTCACCACAGAGGGTCTGACAGCCAAGGGAACAGCGGAACTCATCACGTCGGGCGCGCGTGCGGGGCGAGAGGGGAGAGAGGGCAGCGGGCAGCGATCGACGCACCCGCGTGCCGCCACTGCCGATGCTGCTGCTGCTCGGCGGCTTGCGGGTCGCGTCGTGAACACTGCGCGAACGCGGGCGCACGATGTGAGCACACGTGCGGCGGGCGGGGCGCAGCGGCAGCGGGGGCGCAGGAGCGGGCGGATCAGAGATTGTTCACGTAAGATAATCACGGAAGGTATCATCATTTGATAGTACCTAGGTTGTAATCACGCCCGCGGCCGAGGGCTGAGCAGAGGGGGGGGAGCGAGGGGCGGCGCGCGGGGGCTGTGCGTACCATGTGCGTCAGGTGAGCATCGAGCGAACGACTTGCGCGATGCCTTGCTCATGCTCGGCGTCTGCGTCGGGCGTTCAGCGGATCGGGCGGGCAGCGGATCGGGCGGAGAGCGAGCAACGGCAGAAGGGGGAGAAAAGGCGGCGTTCAGACATCTAAGGAAGGCTTCAAATCTCTAGCACCAGCACCGCCGAGGGCACTGACTATAGTGGAAACTGCGAATGTTTGAAGGTGTTTTCATCAGGACGCCGCGGGCGCGGGAGGGGGGCAGGGAGAGAGGAAGGAGAGGGAAGGGACGAGCCGCACCGTTCGCCGTCGTTCAAAGGCCGTCGACGGGGGCCATGTCGCCGTCTGCGCGAACGAGGGCGACGTGAGCAGCGCGCACGCGACGAGCACGCCGTGGGGGGGGGTGAGG
>CALSCO010001254.1:0-37891 GCA_943704415.1 Parvularia atlantis | reverse complement strand
CACGTCGGACCGAACCAATTGGCCTGCTTGCACGACTGACAGCCGGTATAGGCCGTGAACGAACACGAGCAGTAGTCCTTGTCACAGCAGGAGCAGTTGCAGAAGCATGGGAAGCCGCAGTACTCTGGGCGCATCGGGCTCAGAAAATTGCCCCAACACTTCGTCAGCGATGCGCACGCACTGCCGCTGACGCTGTTGGTGCATCGGCCGTTGTTGGCGTTGGTGTAGCCGCTGTCCTGCATCACCTGCGGGCAGGTCGGGCCGCAGCACGCGCCGTAGTCGTCATCGCGGCCGCCGCAGGTGTACGTGTACGCGTTGCTGCGTGTGGCGCGGACGGGGGATGCGCGTGAGCATGCGGTGCAAGGAGGATGGGGGAGAGGGGGCGCACCCGTTGCAGTTGGCCGGGACGTAGTACGATGGGTTGACGAAGAGGTCTGCGGCGGTCACAGGTCGCATGAGTGCTTCGACAAGCGAGGCGTGCATACGCGCGCGTACTCTTGTCGCAGGTGTTGACCGCGCGCGTGCTGCACGCCGCGAAGGCCAGCAGCAATGCCGCAGCTGCGAGAGCCGCGGACCGCATTCTGCGGCCGTCAACCTTGTTTGTCAGACGTGTCAGACGCCGCGAAAACGCTCTGGCTGTGCGTCGCGCGCGTCGCCCCAGTGCACGGCGACGCTACAAGCACGTGCGCGCGGCGCCGCAGCGCGTGGAGTGGGCCCGCCGCGAGCGAGGGCGCGCCGAGGGCGGCGTCGAGAAGAAGCAGCGCGAAGGTCAAATTGTGAATGGCGTTGCGTGGCAACCGAGAGTCAGCCGACATCCGATTCGCTGCGCTGCGTCTCATGCGTCGTCCTCGCCGTCCTCGCCGACGTCGCCGCCTGCGCCGTCCTCGCCGTCGTCGCCGTCGTCGTCGCCGTCGTGCTGCGCATCCGAGAGTGTGAGCGTGCACGCAGCGGCGGCCGTGGCCGCCTGCGAGACGCACCACCTCGTACACCTGGCCCTCGGCGTCGACGTCGTCGTCGTCCAGCTCGGCCACCTCGGTCTCAGGCACCTGCGGCGCACGCCGCTCAGTCGCAGCACGGCGCGGCAGGTCGGGGTGTAGGCGCACGTCGTTCTTGTAGAAGTCGAACGCGCGCGGCCAGAGCTCGTCGTAGATGAGTGCGGCGATGTCGGAGCTGGTGTGCACGTTGGGGTCCTCGAACCTGCGCGCGGTGGGCTGCTCAGCCCGATGCGCTGCCGTGCGTGCCCGCCGCACCAGTTGAAGAACGACGACGCGTCTACATTGTCGACCTTGCGCTTCTTGTCGGCGCCGCTGCCGCCCGCGTCGGCGCTCGGGGCGGTGAGGCTCTGCGAGCGTATGAGGCGCACCGCGGCAGCCTGGACGCGGGCTGGCGCACCTTGCCCTCCTTCCAGTTGATGTGCACGGCCGTGGCGTCGACGATGCGTCGCTCGTCGTTGAACTTGAAAGTCTTCGCGAGCACGGCGTTATTGAAGAACGGGTTCGACTTGAACGTCTGCGCGGCGCGTGAGCGGGCGGCGTGCGCCACGGCGAGGGCGCGCACAAAGCTGATCTCGAACGACTCGAGGCCGTGCTGGCCGTGCGCCTTGATGTCGATCGCGTCGAGGAAGGTCAGCGCATCGACGTCGTCGGCCTCGAGCAGCTGGCCGAGCTCGGGGTGGTTCTGGAGCTGCGTCCGTCACGAGGCGCGCAGTCAGCAGGTGCAGTGCTCCAGCAGGCGGGCGACGTGACGGCACCGCGGTCGCCCAGAAGTGCGGGATGCTCTTGACCGCCGCGCGGCGCGGCTCGTACAGCTCTGCCACGCGGCGCTTCTCGAACTGCCACACGAGGCGCCGCTCGGCGGCCTCCTGCGTGCGCGGTCCGTCTCAGCGCGCCGCCGCGGCGCGTGCGCATGAGGGGTTTACCTGCTCCGCGCCGATCTTGACGGCCTGGTCCTCGAGCTCCTGCAGCTTCTCGAAGGCCTCGCGCACGGCCTCGTCGCTCGCGTCGGCGGTCATGGTGCTCGATCGCGCGCGCGTTCGGCTGACGTGTGCGCGGTGTGAGCGGCGCTGATTCAGCTGCCGCGCGGCGCAGCACGAGCACAGGAGGCACGCAGCGTGCGCGCAGCGCGCAGACGGTGAGCGCGCTGCCACAGCTGATGCGTGTCTGATCCACCGCGTCTCCCACAAACACTCGACTAGTAACTCTCGTCTACGGCCTCTGCGGGCGCGGCAGGGACCTCGAAGCCGTCCTGCACGCTGTAGAGGATGTTCTTGATGTCAGCGACGAGCGTGGGCGCCTCCTGTTTGGTGTCCTCGATGATCTGCAGGCAGTGTGCGTTTGAGCCAACGCGCTTGCTGCGATGCATTGCGCACCTGCACGAGCGCCTCGATGTCGCGCAGCTTGTTGAAGTAAAAATCCCGCTCCTGCGCACGTGCTGCGCGTCAGCCGGCAGCGCATGGTGGCAGAATCAAGCGTTGCACTCGCCTTCTCAAGGCTGTCGACCGTGAGCTTGAGCTCCGTCACGTTCGTCTCGAGCTGCTTCACCTTCTGCTCGCGCACACCGTCAGCAGCGCTGCCCAGGTAGGGCCAGCACGCACCTCCTCCGCCTCGGCTAGCGCCGCGCTGCCGCCCGCCGCCGGTGCCGCAGAGCCGGCCGGCCGCGTCGTCGTGCTCGCGCGTGCCACCGTCGCTGGTGCGGCGGCGGGCCGGCGGGCGGTCGGTGTGGCGACGGCGGTCGTGCGCGGCGGCGCGATCGTCGTGGGCTTGGCCGGCGCAGGCACGGCGGCAGGGGCGGCGGCAGGGATGGGCGCGTGCGCGGCGGACGAGGCGGCGGCCGCGGGCGCCTTAGCCTTGCGCCGGGCGAGCGCGTCGTACTCGTCGGACTGGACGCGGCACATGAGCGGGCATCGGCGACGAGCGCGGCGGCTGGCACACCTGGTGCGCGCCGTCCCAGTACTTCTTGACCCACTGCGTGAACTCGAGGTTGTCCTGCATCTTGCACTTGACGAGGCGGTCGACGGGGATCGCCTGAGTGCGCGCGCAGCCAGTCAGCACAGGCACATGCACACGCATGAGCACGGCGCACGCGCCTTGTCGATCTTGTGCTTGGTGAACGTGTCCTGCAGCACCTTGAAGTTGGCGACGTACTCGTGCTCTTGCTTCGTGTCGAACTTGACCTTGTGCAGCTGCACGTCGCCTGCGCGCATGGCGTCAGCCGGCGGGCTGGCGCAGCAGGCCGCGTAACCGTAGATCGAGTCGAAGATCTGGCAGAACGCGGCGCCTTTGGTGTGCGCACGTGTGAGCGCGAGCGGCTGATGCGCAGCTGGAGCACGTCACGCACCCGTGCCCATCTCCTCGATCTTGGTGTAGCTGACCTTGAGCAGGCCATTGACCCACTTGACGAGCTCCGTGCGCGACTCGCCCATCGTCTCCCGTTGACCGTCTGTGCCGCACGCGTGCCGCGCGTTCAGGAACTTCGCAACGGGCGCGCATTCGCAGCCAGGCGACAGGCGTGGCGGCGCGTCATGCACTCGAATCTCGATGACGCGCACTGTGCAGCCGGACGCCGCGCGCGCGCGCGCCTCGCAGCCGTCGCCGCAGCCGTGCGTCGCGCGTGGCGCGCGCTCTTCGTGTGCACCGCATGCCTGGTGTGCTGACGCGCGTTCTCGTGTGGCACGTGCGACGCGGCAGGCCGATGGCCGACACGTCACCAACCGGCGCGGGGGTCCGTCTCCTCGCTCGCTGTGCGCGCCTTGTGGGGCTGACGGCACGCGCAGCGCGTCGTGTTCAGCAAGGGCGGCGTGTCAATCCAGCCGGACGCGGCGGGTGGGCGCGAGGCCGTGACGGGCTTCCTGAGCGTCGTCGAGAGCGTGCGTGTGCACGCCAGGCGGCTGTTGTTGCACGCGTGATGACGCAGGCACGCAGGGACTGGACGCGTGCGCGGTGCACTGGACGCCCCGCAGCATGCTCCCGCCGGCCGAGCTGGCCGCGTCGCCGCAGTCGCTGCTTGGCACGTCGGCGCTGCTCGACTCGGCGCAGTCGTCGTCGTCATCGCAGGGCGACGTGCGCACGTACGGTGCGTCACGGGCTGCGGCTTGGAGGATGCACCACACTCAATCACGACGCACGTGCGCAGCGATCAGCACGGGGCTCATCGAGGCGCCGCCCAGCGTCGCCAACACGTACGCGCTGGCCCTCAGCGTCCGCGATGTGCGCTCGATCCGCCGCGTCGTGCCAACGATCGGTGCGCGGGTGTGCTCGCCTGTGCTCGGCTGAGTGCTGCGCGCAGGCGTGTCCACGCTCGCCATCACGACGCGCGAGGGCGTGACCTACCCGGACTTTTACTTCAACGACGGCGGGCTGAAGGAGTTTGTGCTGACGCTCAATCGCTACGCGACGCTCACGCGGCACGTTAAATCGCCCTTGCCCTCCTGCGTGTGTGCGCACTGACCGCCGCAAGTGCAGGTCGGCTCGCGACCCGTACCTGCTGCACGTGAATGACCAGGTGCGCCGCGGGCTTTTGCACGGTCGCGGCTGTGCTGACACCCTCGAGCGGACGCGCAGTCGCATCCGCTGCAGCGCACGCTGACCGAGCTCGGCGTGGGCTCGGCGCACGTGCTGCATGAGGCACGCGAGTCTCGGGGCTCGCGGCCGAGCTCGGTGCGTTCCGTCGCGAAACGCAATCAGGCGTACGGTTGACCCGAAACAGCCGCTGCGCGAGGGCGCGTGGAACCTGCTCGAGCAGCTGTCGAACGTCACGCGGTTTGCACGGCAGACGAGCGAGGCGCTGATGCAGAGGCGGCGCCAGCGGCCGGTCGACCCGGAGCGGCAGCGCATCCTCGACGAGTACGGTACGCGGTGGGTTGCGTGCCGCGCTTGAGTGGGCTGTTGCTGAGGGCCGCGCGGGCAGAGCGGAGACGAGACGAGCGACTCTCGGTGGCGGCGACGCGCGAGGGGCCGCACATTGACGGCTTTGAGATTGTCGACATTCTCCCGTCCGCGTCTCGGCAGCAGCAGCAGCAGCAGCAGCAGCAGCAGCAGCAGCAGCCATCGTCGCTGTCGCCGTCGCAGCCGCCGTCCGCAACGACGAGCGACGAGACGCTGCAGCGTGAGGCGACGGCCACGCAGTCGCTCTTCGAGACGGACCGGACGCCGCTCATGCGCGAGCGCTTTGAGACGTACTTTCGCCAAGCCGACGGCTCGGTGGCGCACGAGGAGGTGCGGCGCGCCTGATCTTGCCGCCAGCCTCACCTCGCATGGCTGCAGGAGCTCAAGCGCACTGTCTTCCACGGCGGCGTCGAGTCCGAGCTGCGCCCGGTCGTGTGGAAGTACCTGCTGGGCTACCTGCCGTTCTCGGCCACGACCGAGCAGCAGGCCGAGCTGCTGGCGTCGCGGCGTACGATGTACCACACGCTCAAGCGCCAGTGGCAGAGCATCTCGCCCGAGCAGGAGCGTTTCTTCGGCAAGTACCGCGACCGGCGGCACCGCATCGGTGCGTCAGCGTGCGCGCGCCTTTCGGAGGTGCTGACGGTAGGGCCGCGCAGAAAAGGACGTGGTGCGGACGGACCGCGAGGTGCCGATGTTTGCGGACGACGACGGGCACGGGCTCGAGATGCTGCGCGACATCCTGCTGTCGTACGCGTTCTACAACTTTGACCTTGGTGCGCGGCGCGTTCCGTTGCCGGGTCAAGCTGACCGCAAGCGCATGGCGAAGGCTACGTCCAGGGCATGTCGGACCTGCTCGCGCCAATCCTCGTGGTCATGCAGGATGAGGTTGACGCGTTCTGGTGCTTTGCGAGCTGGATGGAGACGATGGTGCGTCCGTGCGCGCTCTGGACGCTCGCCCTCTAACCCGGTGCACGCGCAGCGGCACCACTTTGACAAGGACCAGCACGGGATCCACCAGCAGCTCGCGCGGCTGACGGCGCTGACCCGCGTGGCCGACCCGGAGCTGTTCCGCTTCTTCGGTGCGGCGCGTCCGATCGTGCTTGTGTGCTGGTGCACCTGACGCGCGCGCACGCGCCGCAGAGAGCAAGGACAGCCAGAGTATGCTTTTCTGCTACCGCTGGATCCTTATCCTGTTCAAGCGCGAGTTTGCGTTTGGCGACGTGATGGCGCTGTGGGAGGTGCGCCCTGCTTGCCGCGCGCGAGCCGTGCCCCTCCGCTGACAGACGCACTGCGCACCCGCAGCGCCTGTGGACGCAGTTCTGGACGCCGCACTACCACGTCTTTGTGGCCGTGGCGATCCTCGAGCAGAACCGCGACGCGATGCTGGCGCAGTGCGTGGCCGCCGGTGTGTGCGCGCTCGAGGCTCACAGCGGCGTGCTCGCAGACAGCTTGAGTTTGACGAGACGCTCAAGTACATCAACGACCTGGCGATGACTGTGCCGCTGCAGCGCACGCTCGAGGACGCCGAGGTGTGTGTGCGCGCGCGCGCGCGCGCGTGTCATGAGCTGTCGGGCTGATCGCGCGTGTCGTTGCCAGCGCCTGTTCCGCCGGATGCACGCGATCGACGGGCTGCCGCCGCTGATGCACGAGGTGCTGGGGCGCACGCCGGCCGTGGCCGCACGCGGCGAGGCCAGCACCGACTCGCTGCGGCGTTCGTCCTCGGACGAGTGACGTTCAGTCCGTTCACGTCTGTCACCGTTGTAAGAAGGCAGTACCACGATCGGATGGCGCGCTCGTCAGTGCCCTCGCTCGGCAGCCGCGTGGTGAAGCAGCTGCTCGTGGGCGTGAACGCGTTCGTGCTCGTGCGTGCGGGGAGCAGACGATCGGACGGCGCGCGCACGTTGCGGGCTGATGCGGCGCGCCCGCCAAGGTCTGCTCGCTCATCCTCATCATCGTCGCGTCGGTCGCCGTCGCCACCGACACGCGCCTCAACGGCTTCGCGGTGGCGTGGGTGGCCGGGCTGATCGTCGTCCTCGCCGTGATCCTCGCGCTGTGCACGCTGCTGTGCGTCGGCGCGGCGCGGCGCGGCGCACTGGCCGCACCCTGATCATGTGCGAACAGCGGCCTGCACGGCGCCGTGCGCGACAACAAGCAGACGCTCTCGGTCTTCCTCTGCATCGTCGTGATCCTCACCGCGATCGAGTTCGCCGTGGGCATCATCGCCTTCGTCAACCGCAACGAGGCGCGCGCTGCTGGGCGCGGAGGGCGCGGGAAGGACTGACGGCGATCAGCAGCTGCCCGCCATCGCCGACAGCAGCTGGTCCGTCATCGTCGCGGCCGACCCGATGGCGATCGAGGCCATCGAGGTGCGCGCCGTGCACCGTGTGGGCCGTGCGTGCGCTTGTTGATCGCACTCGTGTGCGCCGCGCAGGACGCGTACAAGTGGTGTGCGCGCGTTCGTGCTGATCGTGACAACGCGTGGCTCACGTGGCGCGCGCATCAGCTGCGGCTGGCGCAACACGTCCGACCGCGCCGTGCCGCCGTACGGCAACGAGACCGTGTGCTCGTCGCTGCACCCCGGGTGGGGCGCGTGCGCCGACACGATGATCCACCTGCTCGAGTTTGTCGCGGTCGAGAAGCAGAACGAGTACGGCCGCCAGGTCCTGCGCTCGTTCCAGACGGACGTGCGCCCGTCCGCGTTGCGCGTCTACGTATGCTGCTCACGGGCCCGCGTGCGCGCACAAAGTACAATTGCTGCGGCTGGTACACGGTCGCGGACGACCTGTTCCTGCCGTTCTTCATCCAGAACTACACGCTGTGCCCGAGCTATCTGGTTCACACACATGGGCAGCGGCGCTGACGTGACGCACTGACGCTGCGTGCGCACAGGGCGCCGTGCCGCCGTGCCGCGAGCGCCTGACCAACTTCTGGTACGACGCCGGTATGCGCCACGACGACTTGGCGATCGCGGCCGAGCAGGACAAGTACAACTGGTGCGTGCCTGCGCTAGGTGGCGGTGCGTTGCGCTCAGCCGGCCGCGCAGCTGCGGCTGGAACACGACGGTCGACTACGCCGTGCCGCCGTACTACAACGACACGTGCTTCGTCGTCAAGGGCTACGACAAGTCGTGCCAGCAGGTGCGCCGCCGCAGCTGTGCGCCGCACGCTGCTCACGGTGTGTGCGCACAGGACGTGACCGAGACGCTGTCGTACACGCTGCACGTGGCGGGCGGCGGCGCGATCGCGATGGCCGTGCTCCAGGTGCGTGCCTCCTCTGAGCACGCCGCTCGCTCACGCCGCGCACGTGCGTGCAGTTCATCACGCTCGCCCTCGCCATCACGCTCATGGCCATGTCGGGCCCGAGTGTGCGCGCCGACGTGCACGAGCTGAGCGAGCCGATCGACCTGGACCCGGTCGCGCCGGGCGCCGCGCCGACGAGCACAAACACGCACCAGCGCTTTCAGGACGAGGACTGAGCCTCTGCATCTTGCAGTGAGCACAAGGTGAAGTGAACAGAAAAAGGAAAGGCACTGGCAAGCGTGCAGGGCGCGATCTATGAGTCATCGGCGCTCCGCGTGGCTCTGTCGGCGCTTCGTGTGACTCACGGCGGCGCGGCTCTTCAGTTCTGCTGCTCCGCCGCCTTCCCGGAGGCTGCCCCGTGCCCCGTGCTGCGCGCACCGCGACGCCACTAGAGCGCGACATGTTCCACCAGAACCACCACTGGCACGTGCGCGACTTTGCGCGTCATCTGCGGCCGTCATGGACGCACCATCGCGCCGTCGCGGTGCCGTCCGAGCCGTCGTCGTCGGGCGCGTTCGTCGCGACCTCCGCGTCGATGCCGTGCGCCGCGCTCGCTCCGTGTGCCGCTCGTGGTGCTGACGAGACGCGCGCGCAGTCTTAAGCCGCTCACTGCCGCTGCACACGACGACCACAACCACGACCACGACCACGACCACGACCACGAGCGCCACGGCATCGAGGGCGCGCACAACGACGCGGTGCACGGCGGCGGCACGGCCAGCCTCCTCCAGACCACGTTCAACGTGCTCACGTCCTACATCGGCGTGGGCGTGTACGCGCTGCCGTACGCCTTCAAGCAGACGGGGCTGTGGGTGCGCGTCGTCGTCCGCGTGCCGTGCCGTGGCCCGCGTCTGACGGCGCGCGCGTGCGCACTGTCGGAAGGCCGGCATCCTGCTCATGCTGCTCACGGCCGTCACCTCGGCCTACGTCAACCAGCTGCTCGTCTCGGCGCGCACGCACGTCCAGGTGCACGCGCCCATCGGCGTCGTCGTCGACTACCCGGAGCTCGGTGCGCACACCACCGCTGCTTCTCGCACGGCGTGCAGCTGATCGCACGTTGCACGCACGGCGCGCAGGGAAGGAGGCGTTCGGGCGCAAGGGCGCAGTGACGGTCGCCGTCGTCATCGTGATCGCGCAGATCGGCGGCTGGTGCGGCTGCTGTGCGACTCGCTTGTCGCGCGGCTGCTGATCGCGGCTCGTCGCGGGTGCACCAGCAGCGCGTACCTGATCTTCATGGCCACGACGCTGCACATGCTCGCGCCGTCGCTGACCGTGCAGGTGTGCGCCGCGATTTGCAGCGGCTGCCCGCTGACCGTGCGCACGCGCAGGAGTACGTCGGCGTGCTCATGTTCATCGTCATGTTCCTGTGCATGCTGCACGACCTCAAGTACCTCTCGCACGTGTCCATGTTCGCGAACCTCGTCTTCCTCACGGCCGTCGTCTCGCTCTTCGTCTACGGCTTCCGCTTCTCGTGGAGCCCCGCCGTGCGCCGCTCTGCTTCGAGTCTCGTCGACCGCGCGGCTCACACGACGCGCCGCAGCCGCGGCAGGACTTTATCCGGCCGAGCTTGTTCATTGGCGTGGGCTCAATCCTGTTCACGATGGCAGCGGCGAACCTGGTGCGTACCCTCTGCCGCGCGACAACGACGACGGCGCGCGCTGACGTGCGGCGCAGGCCATCCCCATCGAGTCGTCCATGCGCGAGCCGCGGCACTACAAGCTGCTCAACCAAGTCGGCGTGGCCGTCGTGACGCTGCTGTTCCTGCTCGTGGGCATCTTCGGCTTCCTCTGTGCGTCTGTTTGCACGCGGGCGCCGTGCGACTGCTGACGTCTTGTGCGCAGTCTACGGCGACGCGACGCTGCCCATGGTGATCAACAACCTGCCGGCCGACGACGTGCGTGTGCCCGCGCTGCGGCTATGCCGGCTTGTGACCCACACGATCGCGTATGCGGCACAGCGCTACGTGAGCGCCGTCAAGGTGCTGCTAGTCGTGCAGATCATCTTCACCTACCCGCTGCAGATCTTTCCCGTGATCCAGGTGCGCGCGCGCATGCCCGCACAACGGTCGACAGCTGACGTTGCCACGCGCGCAGCTCGTCGAGGAGGCCGTGATCCACCCGGACAGCAACCCGTACTGGCACGAGAGTAAGCGCGTGGCTGTCCGCGTGGCGCTCGTGGGCGTGACGGCGCTGGTCGCAACGCTTCTGCCGTACTTTTCGCTCGTCTCGGCGCTAATGGGTGCGGCGTACTGCTCCCGCTTCAGCCCCGCGTGCTCACCGTGCGCACGGCAGGCGCCCTCGCCTCGTCGCTCTCGGGCTTCATCTTCCCGGCGCTGATCTACACGCGCCTGTTCTGGGGCGCGATCGCGCGGTGGCGCGTGGCCGTCAACGCCGCGATCGTCGTGATCGGGCTGGCCGTCGGCATCGTCTCGTCGTACTTTGTGCTCGCGAGCATCGTCGCGTGCGTGCAAGGCACCGCGGCGGCCGGGACATGCTGAAGTGTGTCGTGAAGGCGGAGCATATACAGCACAGAGCGGAGGGTGAACATAGCTACGCGCCAGTGTAGCCGATCTCTGCCGAGGGGCGCGCAAGGGCACCGTCAACACCGCACAGCGTGCAGACCGCCCGGCCGTTACCTCGCACGAGCGCGCGCATCTCGTCCGTCTCGGCCACGGCGAGGATCGTCTCGCCATCCATCGCCACGACGTCCAAGTCCGCGCCCTTGCTCTTGAGGAAGCGCACAAAGTCCAAGTGGTCGTGGCTCACGGCGACGTGGATCGGCCGCCAGCCGCCCTGCCGCAAGCGCGGTCAGGCGTCATGCGAGCGGACAGCGCCACGCACATCGTCGTAGACGTTGATGTCGGCGCCCTTGGACAGCAGATACGATGCCATGGCGATGTCGCCGCGCTCGGCCGCAAAGTGCAGCGGCGTGATGCCCGTCAGCGAGCAGTCGTTGGCCGTGAACTTGCCTGACTCCAAGAAGCGTTTGAGCTGCGCATGGGCTTTGAGCACGCGCGCGGGCAGCGGCGAGGGGTGCGCACCTCCTCCAGCTCGCCGTTCTTCGCCAGCTCGAAGAAAAGGACGTCCTCGGGGAAGGTGACGCGACAGAGGGGGCGTGCGCAGTTGCTGCGCGCGCCTTTAGCACTGCAGCGTTAGCTCGCAAGACGTCGCACCTGCGCGCCGACTTTTTCGCGATCGACGACGGCGTGGCAGCGGGCATCGGCACTCGCGGCGGCGTGCGGCGCAAGGGCGAGGCCTCCATTATCCTCCGGCGGCGGTCGATACCGCTGGGCGAGTTCTGTGCGCGCGGGTCAGCGTTCAGAAGCACGGTGCAGTGCGTACACCGCAGGCGCACCTCGGCGCTCGCATCGTCGTTGTCCTCGTCCGTCTCCGCGTCCTTGCCGTTGCCGTCCTCACCGTCGTCCATCACCGACAGCTTGGATCTCCGGCGCACGGCGCGCTGCATCTGCTCGGCGCTGTCCCGCAGCGGCGACAGCGACAGGCTGCTGTCGGTCAGGCCCGCGTTCTTCATCTCAATGCGCAGCGGTGACAGGCTCCGGCTGGTGCGGCGCTCATGTCAGCAGCAATGCGGGCTGTGCGGACGTGGCTGCGGGCGCACCGCATCGGCGGCGGCGACGTGCTCTTCTTGGGTCCGTCGAGCAGCGGGCTCGGCAGCGGCTTCATCGGCTGCGGCGACAGGCGGCGTCAGCACGGCGTCCGTAGAGCGCGTGCGTCGCATGTACCGCGACGTGCGTCAGCCCGGGCTGCGCGATCACGGGCGGCGAATTGCTCAGCTTGGTGTTGATCTCCTCAAGCACTGCGCCACAAGCGGCGTGAGCATCGCCACCACCCACTGCCATAGGGCAGCACGCACCCTCGCGCTTGACGAAGAACGAGTTGCGCGTGCGGTCGTCGACGGCGCAGTCGATCGGGATGAACATGCTCCGGTTGCGCACAAATGACCGCGCGCCTGCGTCACGCGCATCAGCCGGGGCCCTGTGTGACGCGCCTCTGCGTTGCGCACCCATCTCGAGCAGCGTCGCGACGCCGATGTCGAGCCCCTGGAACGCGGCAAGATGTAGAGCGGTGCTCTTGTTGCCTTGCAATGGGCTATCGGTCAGCCATCGATGCAGCAGCGCAGGGCGCATCGCACCCCACGGCGCGTCCAGCTGCTCGCTCGTGCACACGCCGGCCAGGTACACGACAATGTCCTCGGCCGCGCAAAAGCACGCGTACTGGTTGTTGCCGTGCCGCCGTCAGCCATCGAAGGCACGGCCGCGGGACGACGCGCCTGCAGCGGCGTCAGCGGCCCCACGTCCGGTCCGAAGAAGATCGCGGCCTCCTCGCGCAGCTCCTCGTCCCAGCGCGCGTCCGCGAACGTGCTCGCGGCCAGCCCGGGGTATCTGCCCCACAGCGCCTGGACCTGCGCGGGCACGTTGCTCCTGTGAGGCGCGACCACGCGCACGCGACACCGCCCGCACCTGGCCGAGGTTCTCCTCCGCGATCGCATCGAAGAGCGCGTGCTGCGCGGCCGCGTCGATGCCCTGGGCGCGCCGCGAGCGGACAGCGAGCGTGAGCGGGACGCCGAGAGCGACACGGAGAGAGAGAGAGAGAGAGAGAGAGAGAGAGAGAGAGAGAGAGAGAGAGAGAGAGAGGCGCCGAGGCCGCACCGCCATGCTGCTCGCCAGGCCGGGCACACGTAATAGACGTGGCGGCGGATCCCTGACGTCATTGTTGCTGGAGCCGCCTGCGTCTTCGCCGCTGCTGCTGCTGGTCGTTGCTGGCCCTGCTGCTGCTGCTGCTGGTCGTGCTGCTGCGGTCGTCGTGGGTGTGGTCGTGCTGCTGCTGCTGCTGCGGCGGCGGCGGCTCTCGCTCTCGCCCTCGCTCTTTCCGCGGTGTGCCCCAGGAGCATGACGTCGCCGCGCCCGCTGCGACACCGCGGCGCACGGAGGCGGAGGGAGAGAGAGAGAGAGAGAGGGAGAGAGAGAGAGGAGTGTGCCGCCGACCACCGCCACCCGGCGAGGCAGCGTGACACTCCTGTCAGCACACGGCGCGGCGACTGTCGCTCCTTTTCCTCAAGTGCCGAGTGGCCGCACAGCCGTCACTGACGCGCGCGCGCCCCCTGCCGCAGTGTGCCCCGAGCGCGTCGCGTCCCACCCGCCGTCTGACGGACGCGCCGATGGCCAGTGCGCCGCGCCGCATCGCCCCGCCGATGCGCGCGCCGCTGACGGCCCGCAACCGCAGCGATGCGCCCGATGTCGATCGCCGCCGAGACGACGGCGCGGCCGCCATTCCGAGGCGCGTCGCCCGCTCGCGACGCGGCGGCAGCAGGCGGCGCAGCGTGCTGACGGCCGATGTCGCGCAGCCGACGCGCTGCCCACGCCGCCGTCGCGATTCGCGTTGGGCGCGCTCAGCGCCGAGGACGACCCGTTCGACGCGCTCTTCGCGGGGCAGGGCCGGCAGCGTACGCGTCGTTGCTGCTTGCCGTTGTGCACGGCTGACGCGCATCGCATCGCATCGCATCGCACTGCGCAGCGATGCAGAGCAGCACCGCCGTCAGCGCCGTGCCCTCGAGCGAGTCGCTGCTGCCCAACGTGACCGTGCTGTCGCCGCCCATGCAGGCCAACGGTGCCGCCACAACGGGTGCCGTCGGTGCGCTGTGCTGCTGCTGTACGCTGACGGGAGGGCGCGCGGCGTGCGCGCGCAGACTACATGGCGCCGCAGTTCACGCCGTCGTCGCTGCTCACGTCGCCGCCGATCCAGACCGCGCCATTCCAGGGCATGGGCGTGTTCACCAAGAGCGAGGACGGCGACGCGGCCGCGGCCATCGGGCTGCACTTGCTCGCCGCGCAGTCGTCGCAACGCCAGGCCTGGGGCACACAGATGCGCCTGCAGGAGGTCCCCGCCAAGCCGCGCAAAGACAGTGCGTCTCGCCGCTCGCTGTTCTCGCGGCTCATCTGCGTACCGCAGCGCCGGCACTCGAACTGCAGCTGCCCGCGCCCGCGCCCGCCCCGACAGCGCCTTGGGGAGCTGCCCCGTCGGCGCAGGAGACGGCCACGCGCTCCAAGCGCAAGGTACCGCTACTCCTGCCGCACGCGATGAGCGGGGGCTGACTGTTGTCTCGGTGCAGGCCGCGCAGATGGGCAGCGGCGGCGACATGCCGACGCTCCTGGCGCAGATGCAGCCGCCGCGCCAGCAGCCAAACATGCAGCCGATGCAGCAACATCTGCAACAGTTGCAACAGCAGCAGCGACAGCAGATGGACGTCGCGCCGAAGCCGAAGCGGTCCCGCTCGTCCACGCCCAACAAGCAACAGCAGCTACAACAGCAGCAGCAACAGGGCATGGCCATGCCGGTGCCGTTGACGGCCGCCCAAATCGGCAAGCGGAGTGCGGCTGCAGCGGCGGCGGCGGCGGCGGCGGCGTCAGCGGCGATGGCCGTTGCTCAGCCCGCGGTGCGCGCGGCCGTCGCCAAGATCAAGCCGCCTTCTGCACCCATGAAGAGCGAGTCGTGCGTGCGCTCGATGCGGCGACCGCGGTCGCGGTGTGCTGATGCGGTTGTGCAGAAGCGACAACGAGGTCGCGCCGCACCTGCGCATCACCGACGATATGTCGCCCGATGAGAAGCGGCGCATCCTGCTCGAGCGCAACAAGATCGTGCGTAAACTGCCCCCGTCGTGCGCCGCGCACCCACAGCTGAACGCGCACGCACAGGCCGCCTCGCGCTGCCGGCAGAAGCGCAAGCAGTTTTTGCAGGAGCTGGAGACCAAGGCGCAGCAGCTCAAGGAGATGCACTCGGAGCTTAACGCCCAGGCCGCGCGGCTGCGCGCCGAGTCGGACATTCTGCGCGAGATCTTGCTGTGCGTGCTGTGCTGTGCTTCGCGTAGCCAGCGTGCTAACACGGCGAGCGCGCAGCGGGCACCGCGACTGCAACTGCACCAAGGTGCAGGCGTATGTGCGCGCCGGCGGCACCAAGATGCACGCGGCGACGCTGCTGGCCATGAACCAGGCCGCGGCACTCAGCGCGTCCGTTTCTGGCCTCCCGCCCGCGCCGCCCGTCGCGCCCGGCAGTGCGTCTTTGCGCTCGTGTGCTTGTAGCATTCTCGCTCACGCGCGCGCGTGCGCCTCTGCGCACAGTCGTCCTGCCGTACGACACGATCGGGTTCGCCTCGCCGGGCGTGTCGATGGTGTCCGACCTGCCCGCGTCGAGCCTGCCGCTGGCGATGTCGTGAGCGCGCTTTGGTTGTTGTTGTTCTTGCTCGGTGACGATGGCAGCTGCCGCGCATCACGCGCCCGAGTCGACGAGGCGCCCGGGCGCGTTCGACGTCGACGCGGCGCTGCGCGCGACCGTGGCCACGAACGATGCGCTCGCGCTGCTGCCGGCGTACCGCGTCGTGTACCGCGCCGGTGCGCTGACGACGCTGACGACGCTGACGACGCTGACGACGCTGACGACGCTGACGACGCTGACGACGCGCAGACATCGACGCGGTCAAGGACAGCCACGTCTCGCTGATCGCGGGCGGCGGCTCGGGCCACGAGCCCGCGCACGTCGGCTTCGTGGGCGGCGCGATGCTCAGCGCGGCCGTCTGCGGCGACGTCTTCGCGAGGCGCGGCGTTGCAGTCGGCGCGTGATGACGAGCAGCTGATCGCGACCCGAAGCGCAGCCCGTCGGCCGCGCAGGTTGAGGCCGCGATCGGGCGCGTGGGCGGCCGCGCGGGCGTGCTGCTCGTGGTCAAGAACTACACCGGCGACCGGCTCAACTTTGGCCTGGCGGCCGAGCGCGTGCGCCGCACGGTGCGCGGCGTCGACCGTGCTGCGTCGACTGCTGATGACGACGGCGCGTACAGGGCGCCAACGTGCGCATGCTCGTGGTCGATGACGACTGCGCGCTGCCCACCGCGCACCGCAGCACGGGCCGCCGCGGCCTCGCCGGCACGGTGCTCGTGCACAAGGTTCTCGGGCACCACGCCGCGGCGGTACATGAGGTCGGTTGTCAGCGCGCGCCCAGCTGATCGTACTCGCGCGTGCGCAGGGCATGCCGCTTGACGACCTGCTTGCGCTCGGCGAGACGCTGGTGAAGCGCATGGGCACGGCCGGCATGTCGATGAACGAGCACGACAAGGCTGTGCTCGGACGCGGCATCCACGGCGAGCCCGGCGCGCGCACGCTGCCCCACCGGCCGGATATGCGCGAGGTGCGTGCGAGCGAGCGCGAGTGCACACGCCGTGTGCTGATCAAGTGCGCCCGTGCAGACCGCGCAGCTGCTCGTCGAGACGGTCCTGCGCGGCGCCGTGCCGCTCGTCGTCGAGCACCCGGTCGCCGTGCTCATCAACAACCTTGGTGCAGCGTCGGACGGGGCGGTTGCCGAGCTGCTGGACGCCGTCGTGATGCGCCTGCAGGAGCAGGAGGGCGTTGAGGTGCGCGTTGCCGTGGCGGGCCGCCTCATGACGGTGCGTGAGCCTGCATGCACGGCACTGTGTGGACGCTGCTGACCGACCCCTGCGCAGTCGCTGATTATGCAAGGCGTGTCGCTCACGCTGCTGACGCTCGGCGACGCGCGCTTTGAGCCAGCGCTGCTGTCTGCCGTGCCCACCACGGCCTGGCCGGGGGCGTCGCTGCTGCAGCCGCCAACGTCGCCGCCGGCCGCCGCCAAGAAGCGCAAAGCCTCGCGGCGTGAGCCCATCTCGAGCGACGGCAATCAGCGCTGGGTGATGTCCGCCGTCGTCGAGGCCGCCGAGGCCATCGTCAAGGCTGCGAAGGACCTCGATAAGCTCGACGAGCAAATTGGCGACGGCGACTGCGGCACGACGATGCGCGCCATGGCCGAAGCGCTGCTTGCTCGGTTCAGGCTCGACAGCACTGGTGTGCATAGCCACTGCGCCATCGGTGTGCGGGTGGCTGACGCGTGTCGCGCGCGTGCGCAGAGGACACCATCGCAACGTTTGGCGACCTGCTCGACGACATTGCCGAGACGCTCGACGCGGCACCGCTCGTCGGCGGCTCGTCGGGCGCGCTGTACCAAATCGGGCTGACGGCGGCGGCGGCGGCCGTGGCCGGCAAGTGCGAGCTGGTGCCGTCCGCCGAGACCGTGCAGACGTGCGTGCTGCTCGTGCTGTTGCCGCACGCGGCTCACCCCGCTCGGCGCCACACCAGGGCGATCCGCGCGGCCACGGGCGCGATCCAACGCTACGGCGGTGCAGCGCGCGGTGACCGCACGATGCTCGACGCGCTGCTGCCGCTGCTCGGCCTGCCCGACTTTCGGCCGGAGCACGTCGCGGGCGCGGCATGGCTGGGCGCGCGCAACACGGCGCCGCTGCCCGCGCGCGCCGGCCGTGCGTCGTACGTGCAGCCGGAGCTGCTGCAGGGCGTGCCGGACCCGGGCGCGATCGCCGTCGCGACGTGGGTGCAGGCGCTGGCCGACTGCGTTGCGAACAAGTTAAAGTGAAACCGCAGTGAGACACGCACTAGCGTGTGATTGGCTAGAGGGCGAAACAGGAGCTTTCGGTCTGGTTCGCGTCTTCTCTCTCTCTCTCTCTCTTTCTCAACCACAACCATGGGCGTGCCGTGTGCGGCGTGCGGGCGCGCGCAGGCGGCCGCGGTGCTGCAGTGCATGCACGCCGTGTGTGCGCCGTGCTTCATTGAGGCGCGCACGAGCACGCGCTGCAAGGTCCGCCTGCCCTGCGGCGTCGTCTGCGGCAGCCCGCTCGTCATCCGTTCGGCCGAGTTCCCCTCGCGCGTCGTGCTGCTGCCGGGCGCCGTCAGCGACGGCCTGCTGCGCGACGCACTGCCGCTGGGCATCTCGGTCGACGTTCGCTGCGACTTCTGCAACGACGCCGAGACTCTCGCGACGCATCGCTGCCGCGACTGCGCCGCCAACCTGTGCAGCGCCGATGCGGACCACCACCGCCGCGTCAAGAAGACGGTCGACCACGTGCTCGACGCGCTCACTGGCAGCACGACCGGCACGGGCGGCGAGCACAGTGGCACGGGGATTGCGGCGGCTGCAGCGGCCGTCACGGCGTCCATCCAGGCGCTGGACCAGATGCCCGCGGCCGATGCGGGCCGCGCCGGCGTCGAGCACATTGCGACGGTCGTGCGCCTGGCCGCGGCCGTGCAGGCGCGTCTGTGCGTCGTGCACCCGTCCGAGGAGCTGTGCGGGTTCTGCGACTCGTGCAAGGCGCTGCTCTGCCTCGACTGCATGACGAGCTCGGCGCACCAAGGCCACACCGTGCTCAAGCTGGACGCGGCCGCCGACCGCGTGCACGAGGCCGCGCGTGTGCAGGCCGTGCAAGTGCAGCAGGCCCTGCCGGGCATCGAGCTGGCCGTGCAGGCGGCCGAGCAGCTGACGTCGCGCCTGACCAAGCACCTGGACGCGGTCACGGGCTCGATCGACGGCCAGTTTAACGCGTTCATCGACGAGCTGCGCGCGCGCATCACCCAGCTCGAGGCGCGGCGCGACCAGCTGCGGACGCAGGTCTCCAACGCGGTCACGCGTGACATCAAGTCGGCGCGCCAGCAGCAGCTCCTGCTCGGCCGGTTCCGCGACCAGGTCCGGCAGGCGCACGTGCTCACGTCCGAGGCCCTCGGCAACAGCAAGGACGGCTGGGCCGCGCCCGACCCGACGCGCGCGCTCGGCCACGCGGCCAACCTGATCTGGCTGCAACTGGCGGCGGCGTCGCGCATGGACACGCTGCTCATGCTCCAGCGCGAGGAGCTCCAGAGCGGCACGCTGTTCAAGCCGGCCGTCGCGCGCGTCTTCAACCTCGCGGTCGACCCCCCGCGCGACCTCCTGCGCGACGACGTGAGCAAGATCGGCCGGGCGTTCCACGACCGCCTCGCCCCGTCCTCGCTCGGCACGCTCACCCGCCCGCTCACGGGCTACCTGCTCGGCACGGGCAGCAAGGGTGCCGCGCCCGGCCAGTTTGCGAGCCCGGCGGGGATCGTGCGTCTGCCGGGCACGCGCACCGTCGTCGTGAGCGACTGGGGCAACAACCGGCTGCAGCTCCTGACGGCCGCGGGCGAGCACGTGCGCACGGTCGCGCTCGAGGAGCCGCCGTGCGGGCTTGCGGCGACACGCGCGGGCGACGTCTGGGTCGCCGTCGCCGCCGCCAACGAGCTGCGCCGCTACGCCTCGCTCGCGACCTCGTCGCCGTCGGACCCACCCGTCGCGCGTATCGCCTGCCCGTCGCCGTGGGGCGTCGCCGTCGTGCGCGAGGGCGTGGCGGGCGCGGCCGGCACGAGCGCGACGGCGATGCCGACCTCGCCGCGCGGCGACCTTGCCCGGCCGATGAGCCCGTTTGAGGCGGTGCCGCCGAGCTTCGCCGACGCTGACACGGCGCAGCTGCTCGCCGTGACGTGCCAGGAGCTCAGCCTCGTCAAGCTGCTCGACCACGCCGGCCGCGAGCTCTGGTCGTCGGGCGGCGCCGGCTTCAAGTTCCCATACGGCGTGGCGGCGGCGCGCGGGCTCGTCTACGTCTGCGACCGCGACAACAACCGCGTGCAGGTGCCGTGCATGCGCGCTTCCTGCTCGTCGACTAACCCGGAGCTCGCGCGGCAGGTGCTGAGCGCGCGCGACGGGTCGCTGGTGCAGTGCATCGGCGAGGGCCGCATGAGCTACCCGACCGGTGTCGCGTACGACAGCGTCTCGGAGCTGCTCTTCGTGGCCGAGGACGACAAGGTCTCGGTCTGGAGCGACCGCGGCGCGCTCGTGCTGCAGTGGGGCAGCAGCGGCACGGCGCGGCTGGGCCAGTTCAGCAACTTCCACGGCGGCAACCACGTCGCGGCGGACCTGCACCTGCTCTTCTCGGTCGATCGCAACAACCACCGCGTGCAGGTCTTTGAGCTGCCGACCGACCGCTGAGTGAGCGCGATCAGGCTGCCGTTTGAGGCGTGTGGCACGCGCGCCGGATCGATGTGATTGGTCGGATGGCAACAGGGGTCGCGCTAGGCCAAGCCGCCGTGCCGGTCATCGTCGTGACGGCGCCAGGCGCGCCCTCGCCGCCACCACCGGGCGCGGCAAGCCCGGGCCTGCTGCGCCGCCGCCGCAGCCCCGTGGGGCTGACGAGCCTGCTGGCGGGCGGCGAGGGGGACGAGGCGCTGGCGCTCGCGCTGCCTGAGCTGCCGCCCCCGCCGAGCCCCGCTGAGCTGATCCTGTGCTTCTCGGCGACGGGGTCGCCGTCGGGCGCGTCGCTGTCGGCCGTGTCGCCCAGCTCGCGCACGTTCAGCCGCTCGTCCTCGACCGACACGCTGCTTACGGCAGTGCCGAGCACGTGGCGACGTGCGTGCAAAGCGCGCATTCCGCGGGCCCCGTTGCTCTGACGCACGTGCGGCACGTCGCGCACGCGCGCAGACTGCCCCGCGTGCGACGAGGCGCTCACCGAGGCTGTCGGCTTCTCGCTCCTGCCGTGCCTCCACCCGCTCTGCGCGCCGTGCCTCGCGGGCGAGCTGCGGCGCGGCAATGCCGATGCGCGCTGCTGCCTCGCGCTCGAGCCCGACGTCGCCTGCGCCGTGCCGTACGGCGCCGTCCTCGCCCAGCGCACGCTCGACACGCTCATCAGCTTCCGCGCGGCCGCCGCGCGCGACGAGGGCCGCTGCCGCCTGCACCAGTGGCTCCGCGTCTCGGCCGTCTGCGAGCCGTGTGGCGACCAGTTCCTGTGCCACGTCTGCCAGAGCCTGCCCAGCCACGTCGACCACGCCGTCGTCACGATCGACGCCCGCCGCGCCGCCGTCGCCGAGACGCTCTTTGGCGAGGCCACGAAGCTCGCGGCGCGCCTGGGCCCGCTGCACGACGCCGTTACCGCCGTCGTCAACGCCGCCGAGCGCCTCCGCCAGCAGCGCGTCGACGCGGACCGCCTGCGCGACCACTTCCGCACGGTGCAGCAGCACGTCATCGCCCGGCACGAGCTCGACCGCAGCCGCGACCCGCGCGTCGACAGCGGCGGGCGGCAGCTGTCGCTCGCGCTGCTCGGCATCGCGCGCCGGCGCGACGAGCTCCTCGACCGCTTCGTCGGCCGACTCTCGGGCGCGATCGCGGCGCTCGAGGCGCAGCGCGTCACGCTCGTGCGCCTGCACGGCCACTGCGACGCCGCCGTGACAGCCGCCGACAGCATCTTCGCCTCGTCGCACTTTGTGCCATTGACGGCGCTGCGGCACCTGCACAAGCGCGCGTGCGCGCTTGTCACCGCGAGCGACGCCGTCGACGCCGAGCTGCCCGACCTTGCGCACACGTTCCTCGAAGCCGCCGAGCTGCACGACCCGCCCGACCCGGCCGACATCGAGGCGCTCCTGCGCTCGCCCGCCGACGTCGGCGCCGTCGTCGCCCGCCTCGGCGCGCTGCACCAGCGCATCCTCTTCCTCGACGGTGGCCTGCGCCTGCGCCTGCCATGGCGGGTGCAGCGTGACTTTGCGCGCTCGACCGGGCCCTCGCCGCGCTGGTGCCTCCCGCTCGACGGCAACGACGCACCGCGGCTCTTCACGGCGCCTCAGGGGCTGGCGTTTGACCCGGACGGCGCGAGCGTGGCCGTGGCTGACAGCCGCCGCGTGCAGCTGGTGACGGTCGAGGGCGAGCTCGTGCGGACGCTGCGCAACGCGGACAGCGCCGCGGCCGGGGCGGGCCAGCTCGGTGCCGTCGTCGTCAACGTCGCGTTCACGCCGGACGGGCAGGGCGTGTGGGCGACGCAGCTACTGGGCAATCGCGTGAACCTGCTCGACGCGCAGACCGGGGCCGTGCTGCGGTCGATCGTGCGGACGGCGCCGTGCGGCGTCGCGTGCCTGCCGGACGGCAGTGTCGCGCTCAGCTGCCGCGCCGAGCGCAACGAGGTCGTCATGTTCAATGCCGACGGCAGCGAGCGCTGGGTCCGCGCCGTCTTTGGCTTCAAGCGCCTGACCAACGTCGTCGCGTTCACCGGGCACTGGGCCGAGGACAGCGTGCTGGCCGTGTGCGACCGGGGCGCGTGCCGCGTGCAGATCCTCTCGGCGGCGACGGGCCAGATCCTGCAGACGATCGGCGGCGAGGGGCGTATGAAGCCGCTGTGCATCGCCTACAGCCCGCCGGAGCGCGCGCTGATTGTGGCCGAGCCGGGCGCGCATCTGTCGGCGTGGCGGACGGACCCGGTGAGCGACCTCGTGCACCGGTGGGGTGGCGGCACGCCGCATTGCGACATCTTTGGCGTCGCCGTGTCGCCGCGCGACAGCGTCATCGTCGTGAGCCTGCCGCGTGTGGCGCAGCTCGGGGTGTACTGAGACCACAGCCGCAGAGACTGATGGCTAGCTGCTCACGTGACGCGCGGCTGTCGGATGACGCAGTTTGTGGCGTAATGTCCTCGTGCCGCCCGCCGCCGTCTTGCGCCCTCACCACGGCAGCGCGCGTCCGCCGTGGCGCCTCTCCGTCTCGCTCTGCGTCGGCCGCGCTGCTGCTGGGCGTGCGCAGCGGGCGCCGCGCGGCGTCTCGTTCCCGGCGCGCCGCGCGAGTTTACCCGACTGATGCGCTGGCGGTGGCGCAGGCCGACGAACGAACGAGCGACCGATGTCGGCCATCAACGTCGACTTCTGCCCGGCCTACGCGCCCTTCTTCGGCTTCGCCGGCGGCGCGGCGGCGATGGTCTTCAGCGGTGCGGGGCGCGTGCGCGCGCGCGCGGGGGGGGGGGGGGGGGGGGGACAGACGCCGCGCGGAGGCTGACGACGAACGGCAGCGGTCGGCGCGGCCATCGGCACGGCCATGAGCGGCGTGTCCATCGCCGGTGCGTGCTCGCGCGGCGGCCGCGCGGAACGGTGGCCGCGCTGCTGACGTGCGGCGCGGTGGCGCGGCCGCGGCAGGCATCGGCACGTTCCGCCCGGACCTGGTCATGAAGTCGCTCATCCCCGTCGTGATGGCCGGTGCGGGATCGCCTCACGTCTCTCGTCGCGCGTGCCCTTGACGTCGTATGCCGCGCAGGCATCATCGCCATCTACGGCCTGGTCGTGTCGGTGCTGATCGCGGGCGCCATCGGCGACCCCGGTGCCAAGTACTCGCTCGCGAGGTGCGGCGTCGTTGCTTTGGGGCTGCTTTCGCGACGGGCTGACGCGGGACGGACGCGCGGCAGCGGCCTCACGCACATGGGCTCGGGCCTGAGCGTAGGCTTTGCGGGCGTGGCGGCGGGCCTGGCCGTGGGCACGGTGCGCGCGGCAATGGGCGACAGGCGATGGTGGTGCTGACGGCGGGGCGTCAGGTCGGCAACGTGGGCGTGCGCGGCTACGTGCAGGAGTCGAGGTTGTTTGTGGGCATGGTGCTGATCCTCATCTTCGCCGAGGTGCGCGCTGTGCCGTGGCTGTGGCTGTGGCTGTGGCTGTGGCCGTGGCCGTGGCGGTGGCCGGGGCGTGCGGCTAACGCGGGCGCGCTCAAGGTGCTCGGTCTGTACGGCCTCATCGTCTCGCTCGTGCTCAACACGCGCGTCAACAACGACCTGTGTGACATCCAGTGAGCGCGCGGGGGGAAGGAGCAGGGCGGCGGCGGGGTGGTGCGGCCCGTGCGGCCTGTTGTGTCCTCTGTCTCTGCTCTGTCCACAGTCACACTTTTCGGCCCTTCCCCTCGGTCGTCCCACCGTGATGAGCGACGCCGAGCAGCCGCCGGCGCAACAGCAGCAGCAGCAGCAGCAGCAGCAGCAGCCGGCCAAGCGGCAGCGCATGAGCGAGGAGGACGCGCCGCCCCCTTCGGCCGTGCGCCAGTCGCCCTCCGCCTCGACGGCGCGCGCTGACGGCGGGATGGCGCCAGGTGCTGCACGTGCGCAACATGCCGCTGGACGTGAGCGAGCTCGAGCTGCGCGCGCTCTTCCCGAACCAGGCCGCGGTCTACAAGCTGCTCGTGCTCAAGGCGCGCGCCGCCCCTCCCCGCGTGGCCCGTGCGCCGCCGTCGGCTGATGTGGCGCAAAGACCAAGGGCCAGGGCTTCGTGCAGTTCACCGATGTCGACTCGGCCGCCTACGCCCTCCAGTTCTTCGAGACGCAGCGCGCGCAGATCCGGTCCGCCGCCTTGCCTCCCCTCCCGTCCCCCTCCCCTCCCTCGCCTGCTCTTGCTTCTTGCTCCCGCGCCTGCTCTCGTCCCGCGCTGCTTAACTGATGCTCGTCGCCTCCGTGCTGCTGTGCTCGTCTGCCGTGCTGGACCGTGCTGACTGCCGTGCTCGTCTGCCGTGCTCGACCGTGCTGACTGCCGTGCTGCTACGCATTTGACCGTGCTGCCGTGCTGGACCGTGCTGCTACGCATTCGACCGTGCTGACTGCCGTGCTGCCGTGCTGCCGTGCTGCCGTGCTGGACCGTGCTGCCTCAACTCGCCTTCGACTCGCCTTCGCCTTCGACCTGCACTCAACCTTGCCTCGACTCGCCCTCGACCGCGCTGCCCTCGACTCGCCTTCGACCACTCTGCCCTCGATCCGCCTTCATTTCCGCCCTCGACGATCGCGACCCGTCATGCACACGTACGCGCACACGCCGCACGCACTAACAGCAACAAGCAGGTCTACCTGCAGTACTCGCGCCGCAACGAGCTCGACAACGTCCCACCCGCGTCCACCCTCGCGGCGATGGCGCCCATGGGCAACATGCCCGGCGCCATGGGCACAATGGGCAGCGGCATGGGCGCCCCCATGAGCCTCATGCCCGGCTTCAATCAGCACTCGCTCGTCACCCCTGGCTCTGCGCCGTCGCGCCCCGGCTGCGTGCTCCATGTGACCATCTCCGACTGCTTTTACCCGCTTACGGTCGACCTGCTGCACACGGTCTTCCAGACGTGCGGCACGGTGCTCAAGGTGCGACACAGCGAGGTCCACGCACGCGCCCAACTGACGTCAGCGCAGATGCTGATCATGAACAAGGTCGAGGTGTCGGGCACGACGCAGGTGCTGGTGCAGTACGCGAACGAGCCCGTGGCCGAGAACGCGCGCAACGTGCGTGCCCGCTGCGCACCCGCACGCCTGCGCTCACACGTCACACGCGCAGAGCCTGCACGGCAAGTACCTTTTTGACGGCGCGGGGCTGCTCAAGATCCAGATGTCCAAATTTGAGACGCTCAAGATCCTCTACAACAACGAGAAGTCCCGGTGCGCTTCGGCCTCCACCACCACCGCGTGTGCGCGCTGCTGACCGGGCGCCATGCGCAGCGACTACACGCAGAACCTGCCGTTCGGCCCAATGGGCCAGCCGATGATGCCGACGCCGACGGCGTACGCGGCCCAGGGCATGTTCCACCCGGGCTACATGATGTCCGGCCCCGCGAGTGCGCCCTCTTTCCGCCTGCAACGCCGAAGCCGCACTGACACGCGCCGACGCAGCGATGGCGTCGCCGATGGCCTACGCCGACCCGATGGTTGCCGCCGCGGCTGCCGCGGCTGCGGGGAACGGCAGCCCGGTCGTGCTTGCCAATAAGCTCAACGAGGAGCGTATCACGTGCGACGCCCTGTTCAACCTCTTCGGCGTCTACGGCGACGTCCAGCGTGTCAAGATCCTCTACAACAAGCGGCACACGGCCATGATCCAGCTGAGCAACGCGCAGCAGGCGCAGCTCGGTGCGCGCATCGTCACATGTGGGGCTGGCGGCTGACGCGGGCCGCAGCCGTGCGCATGCTCAACAACATCGTGCTGTTTGGCAAGCCCATGTCGCTCACGATCTCGTCCCACAGCTCGGTCAAGATGCCCAACCCCGAGTCGGAGGAGGCGCGCGCTCCACCTCCCGCTCGCACCGGTCCCTGCTGACGGACGCGTGCACCCGCAGGCGCAGAACCGCAACACGGTCTCGTACGAAAAGTCCGAGTTCCACCGCTTCACGCACCCGGGGTACGTACAGTGACGCTCCTGGTGGCGTCTGCTGACGCGTGTGCGTGTGGGCACAGCTCGAAGAACTACGCCAACATCTTCCCGCCGTCGATGAACCTGCACCTGTCCAACATCGCCGACGGCGCGACCGAGCAGCAGCTGCGCGACCTCTTTGCGCCGTACGGCACGGTCACGGGCTTCCGCTTCTTCCCGTGCGTTCGATGGGTGAGGCTGGGCGCGCGCCTCACACGGCGCACGACGCGCTCTGCTTAGCAACAGCAACAAGATGGCCGTTGTGACGATGGACTCGATCGGCTCGGCCGTCGACGCCCTCGTGTGCGTGTGCCCGCCCTGTGTCATGGCCCGTCTCACTTCCACGCGCAGCTCCCTGCACCAGTTTCCGCTGCAGCAGGACCAGCGCCTGCGCATCTCGTTTGCCAAGACGGGCAAGACGGCGTGAGCGGTCGTGCTTTGTGCGCCGTCAGTTACACTGGTTCGGCCCCCTCCTCGCCCATGCGCGCCCGCTTGGCCTGCGCGACCATCCGGTACTGGCTAGCGAAGAGCACGAGCATGTTGTCCAGCACGTCGATCGCCTCTGGGTCGGCAAACTCGCGCTCAAGGTAGTACATGGCCTCGATCGTCGCGAGGAACGCGTCATTGTCGAACCCATTCGACCGCCAGTATTGCGTTCGACGCGACGGGTCGATCAGCACCGCGCGCAGCGACCGCCCGCCCAGGCAGTCGCCCAGGTCCTCGTACATCTTGTTCACGTGTGACCACGTCCCATCGAGCACGACGACGCGGCGCAGGCGGGCACGGTCCTCCAGCGGCATGTCACGCGGCTGCACTGCGCCCGGCGCCGGGAAGAGCAGCGCGGTCTCGGCCACGACACGCGCGAGGTCGGCGTCGGGCGGCTCGCCAAAGGCCCGCAACAGCGCCTCGCGCGTCATGTTGGTTGGGTAGTCGACGAGCTGGACGTGGTCCGGCGCGAGCACCTTGGCGTGCACGGCCGTACTCTTGCCGTTGTGCTCGGCCACGTGCTTGACGACGACGAGCGGGATCGGCAGCGCCAGGCGCGGTAGCGGCGTCTCGGGCGGCATGAGCGACGTGAGACACACGCGGCAAAACACCTTGCTCGTGCGGTGGCACGCGGGGCACGCCACGCGCCGCCCTGCCTCGACGCGCGCGATGTCGTCGATCGCCGGGCGCGCCTTGAGCCAGTCGAACGGGTCCGACGTCGACTGCCGCCGGTGTCGCTGCGCTGCCGCCTCGGCCTCCGGTGTGCCGGCCGCGCTGCCAGACGTGACAAAGGCGGGCGGGCGCACACGCCGCGCTGGTTGTGCTCCAAGCGTGGCACGGATGGGCCGGTTGCGCGCCATACGAATGCCGTTGGCCGAAAGGTCGACGACGTGGACTTCGCAGCCGGACGCGTCGACGATGCGCCGCCGAAACTCGCCCGCGCGCATGCACCACCCCTTGGTGCCGTCTGCGCCCGTTGCACGAAACACGACCTCGGCGTCGTCCGGCAGCTCGACGATCGCCGTGTCGAGCACGACGTGGACGACGACGTCGGCGTCGGACGCGGTGCTGGCGTGCAGCAGCAGCAGCGGCGACTCGGCGCCGAGCGCGGGCGGGGCGCCGGGGAAGGCGCGCTCGCGCGTGTGGTCCAACGCCGCGCGCACGCGCACGGTGAGGCCGAGCAGGCGGTGCAGATCGTGCACGGCCCACGCAGCGCGCCCGCGCCACAGCACGACGAAGACGGCGCTCGCGCTTGCATCCTTGACCACGAGCGTGTGGATGCCGTCCTCCTCCTGCGCACGTCGTGAGCGCACGCGACGGCAGGAGGGGGAAGGCGCACGGACAGAGAAGGTCGCGGCGCGTGCCCCTGCAGAGACCACGTCCATGGTTGTGTCACAATACCCGCGGCCATGCTGCTTCTCGCGTGGCTGGCGGCGATCAGCTTCGGCGTCGTGGTTGCGCTCACTGCCGGGCCGGTGCGGCTCGCGTGTGCCGTACGTCTCTGGGCGTGTGCGCTGACGGCCTGTACGCGCGATCGGTCGTCGTCAATGCACGCAACCGCAGCAGCAGCAGAAGCAGCAGCACGCGCACCAGCACCTGCCGTACGCGGTCAGCACGCCCGTGCACATTGAGTGCCGCGCGCAGGACGGCTCGTGGGGACCCGGCCCGATCTGCAGCGAGGTACGTGCGCGGCGTGCGCGTGTGCGTGACTGCTGATGCTGTGCGTGCGTGCAGACGAAGGAGAGCCTCACGCTGCGCTTCGGCGTCGACATGGGCTACCGCTGCACGCTCGCGATGGACGACGCGCTGTACGCGTACCTGCGCCAGCTGATCAGCGTGCACTGTGCGCACCACCCCCTCCGCAGGCGCTCGCTGCTGACTGGGGCCGGCGCTGCAGCCGGCTGGAATTGCCGCGTCGCGATGAGCGCCGACGACCACTCGTTCAAGATCCCGTTTGCGATCCCGCTGTGGGGCCTGGTGCGCAGTGCGCCCGCTCTTTCGTGCTGCGTCGCTGAGTGGCGCCGCGCAGTCCGAGACGCAGCACATCCACATCGACAACCACGTCAACTTTGTGTTCCATGCCGACTCGGGCTGGATCATCGGCGCGGCGGCCTACCCGAGTGCGCCGCAGTGGTCGTGCGCCTGGCCGCGCGTGCTGACGCCGACGCGGGCGTGAACAGTGCGCGAGCGCTTCGAGGAGACGACACCGAGCAGCCAGCTCAGCCTGCACGGCGAGATCAGGTGGTTCCGGCAGCACACGTTCGAGCCGCTCGTGCCGCGCCAGGGCGACCTCGGTGGCGGCGGCACGACGTTTGCGACGAGCATGTTTGTGCAGGTCTTTATGCTGACGCTCCTGGCCGCGTCGCTCGTCTTCTTCGTCTTTGTCATGGTGCGCCGGCAATAATGACCGAAACCTGCGCGCAGACTGACGTGCCGCGCGCGCGTTCAGGCGTACATGTGCGTGCTTCGGCCGCGCATCATCGCACGCCTCAACCAGCAAAAGCAGGCGCTGGCCGCAGCCACGGCCGCAGCGCCAGCGCCCCCGCAAGTGTCCTAGAACCGCCCGATCGGCGCCTGTACAAACGTGTGATCAGGGCTGCTGCGGTGGCTGCTGCGGCGACGGATCCTTGGCGCTTGCCTGAGGCCACACGCCCAGCAAGGCGCCGTCGGGCCCCTCGAGGATCGTGAACACGGCGTAGTGCTCCTGCCGGCGGCTCAGTCAGCGCACGGCAGCTGATGCGCTCTCGAGGCGCACCTTGAGCAGCTGCGCCGTCGCATCGTCCATCGCCCTGGGCCGCTTGCCGAGCACGAAAAAGTCACGCAGCTGCGGCGTGTCGCATTGCCGCGTCAGCCGCACGTGTGCGTCATGCGCGCGCCGCAACGCGCCTCGTCCTGCGTGTACGTGCCGGCGCGCTGCAGCGCCTTGGCCGACGCGGGTGAGCGCGTCACGGTCTACGATGGCGCGTGAGCGGGGGCGGCCAACGATGCGGCGGAGAAGCACACCCACCGCACGTGCGGCCGCATCGCCGCGCCCGCCGTCCTGCACCGCGCGCTCGAGCGCCGCGAGCTTGCCGAGCAGCTGGTTGTCCTTCTGTATCGCGGCCTCGACGTCGACCTTTGGCGGCTGCGGTGGGGCAGCTGTGGGCCGTGAGCGCGCAGCGGTGGCCGATGCGGCTGCTGCGGCACCGGCTGAGCGTCGCGTGAGACGAAGGCGAGCGCGAAGGTCAGCAGCGAGCGCACACACATCGTGATGCGGCGCCGCCCATGCGTCCCAGATAACTGCCGACGCACAAGATGCAGCCGTACTGGCCGCGGCCCCGCGCGCTGTTCGCCGTGTCGCTCGTGCTCGTGGGCAACACGGCCGCGCTGGCGCTGCTGCTGCGCGTGCTGCGGCCGATCGTCGAGGGGCGGCTGTTCCCGGAGCTGGCGAGCCACGACATTGTGCGGGGTGGCCCCGTGCGCCGCAGGCGACATCTCGCTGACCATCGCGATCGCAGGTCTGGCAGGCCGCCGCGTGGGTGCTCGTGGGCGTGCTGCTGCTGTGGGCGCTCGCGGCGGTCGCGTTCGGCGCGCACGGCGGGCTGTTTGACATCAACTGGCACTACGGCATTTGGACGGCGACGCTGCTCGCGCGCAGCCTGCCCGGTGCGGCCTCCGTCGCGCGGCCTCCGTCGCGCGGCCTCCGTCGCGCGCGGATCGCGGCGGCGCGCTCACGGACGGTGCGGTACATCGGCAGGCGCGCACTACAACGACCAGCGCAGCCTCATGATCCTCGCGCTCGGTCTGCTCTACGGCGTGCGCATCTGCTACAACCACTTCACGTTCACGCGCCTCGGCTCGTTCCTGTACGAGAGCGACTGGCGTCTGCTGCAGGTGCGTCTCTGCGCGACCCTCGTACGTGGTGCTGACGCTGCGGCTGGATCACAGTTCCAGCAGTGGGGGTTCAAGCGCGGTGTGCCGTGGCCGCTGCTCTCGCTCGGCGTAACGTACCTGAGCCAGGGCGCGATGCTCTTCCTGGGCTCGATGCCGGTGCGCGTCGGCTTGGGCTGCCGCGCTCGCGCGCGCAGCTGACCGCCCCGCCCGCAGATTTGGGTCGTGCACGACTCGCGTGCGCCGCTCAACGCATGGGACTACGTTGCCTTCACCGTGACGCTGCTGGCCATCGTTGGCGAAGGCGAGGCGCGGCGAAGCCGTGCGGGACGCGCTGCTGACACGGTCGCACGACCAGCCATCGCCGACGCGCAGCTGCAGAGCTACCGCATCCGGCGCCAGGCCGACCCAATGAGCCAGGCGCACGTGCTGACCGAGGTGCGCCGCCGTGCCTGCCTACATGTCCATGCGCGAACATGGCTGACGCGGCTACCGCGCAGGGCATGTGGGCGTACTCGCGGCACCCAAACTACTTCTTCGAGGTCCTGGTCTGGTGCGGCCTCGCGATCTTTGCCGTGCACACGCGTGCGTCTGCGCGGCTTGTGCCATGCGCGCACTGCTGAGAGCGCCACGCAGTGCGCTGGTATGCCGCGGCTGGCTGCGTGACCATGATCGCGCTCTTCCTGGGCTACTCGGTGCCGGCGATGGACCGCAAGATGCTCAACGGGGCCAAGAATAAGCCTGACAAGATCACGATGCTCAAGCGGTACCACAAGCGCACAAGCGCGTTCGTGCCGTGGTTCCCGCGCCGGCTGTCCCCTGACTGATGTCGGTGCACGAGCGGAGCATGCATCTACACACATGTACAGCGGCAGCGCACGTGGGCGCACACCGCGTTAGCTACACGCTCGCCGCGTAGCCGATAATGCGCGTGAGCTGGTCAAACTTGATCCGCTCCTGCGCCGCCATCGGCTTTGCCTGGTTCTCGTCGTTGAGCGCGACCGTGACGACGTCGCCCGCGACGGTCCATCCGAGCGTCTTGACGAACGCGTGCAGCTCGTCGCCCTGCATGTGGAGGTACCCGGCGAGCACGCCCAGGTTGACCTTCTGAAAGGTGATGCTGACGGTGAGCGCGATGACTGCGGCGTGCGCGTGAGCAGACACGCGCAGGCTCAGACTGGCACAAACGCACACTGCCGCACGGCGTCGGCAAAGCCCTTGATCGCCTTCGTGTGCTCGGCCAGCGTCGCCGCGTACGCCCAGAACTCGGCGAACTTGGCCGTCTGCAGCAGGTCGTGCGCCTTGACGAGGCGCGTGATCTCCTCCAGCTCCGACTGCGCGCGCGCAGGCGCGGCACGTCAGGATCGACGCGGACACCACACGACGCTGGGCCACGCACCAGCTGCTCATTCAGCAGGTACATGCACAGGTTGAAGTCGGCGTTGGGCAGGCGCATGAGCGCCTTGAGCAGAATCTTGCTCACGACGACGACGTCGACGTGCGACGGGTTGAACTGGTACCTGCGGCGAATTCGCACACGCGTCGCGCAGCACGGTCAGTCTGCCCGCCTCGCTGCGCCCATCCGCGGCCCATCCGCGGCCCATCCCTCCCCTTGACGCACAGCTTGAGCACGGCCAGGTTCGCGTCGAGGTCGTACGGCGCCGTGCCCTCGCACTGCGCATCGACGCCGCGCACGAGCGCGCCGAGCTGCGCGGGGTCCGCGCGCGATGTCATTTTCGAATCTCAGACTGGATGCTGCTCGTCGTGCAGCGCGCCTCGGCGGCGTCGCTCGACGCAGTCGTGTGGTGCGCGCGTCAGCCGTTGCCGTTGCCGTCGTTGCCGTCGCCGTGTGCTGATCGCTCTCGTGGGGGCGCGCAGGTGCCCCGCGCTCGACCTCGTCGCCGCCGCGAGTGTGACTGCCGTCGATGGCGCCGTCGTCGCCGTGCTGCGCGCGCTCAACTGGCAGCGCCTGTGGCAGTGGGCCGTGCCGCGCGAGCAGGGCGCAGTGCTGGTGCGCGCCCGATGCGGCGATCGTGCCACTGCTGCTGCTGATCGCACGTCGACAGGGGATGGCGTGGCGGCCGGACGGGCGCGCGGTCGCGGTGCAGACGGCGACGCACCTGACCGTGCTGGACGTGGAACAGGGCGACGTGCGTGCCACGGCGCGACTCTTTCGCCGACGCTCACGTACAGAAACAACACAGCCGCACCTGAGTGTGCCGCTCGCCCAGAGCGCGTGCGTGACGATGCAGTGGTTCGCGCCTACGATCGAGCAGCAGGCCGTGCATCGCGTCCGCGCGGCGCTGCAGCTGCACCCGCCCACACCCGAGCCTGGTGCACCGGTTCGTGTGCGCATGCAGACGCGCGTGCCGTGGCTGATCGCTACGGCCCGCCATAGCCGCTCGGCCTGCTGCTATCGGCGGCGCCCGACGGCCATTCGTACATCACGTTTGACGGCACGCGCGACAGTCTGCGCGCCTGGCTCCGGTGCTGATGATGTGCGTGGCCTCAGGCTTCCTGACTGCGTCTGAGGCGCCGCTGTGCGACGGCCAGACGGTGTTGGACGCGGTGAGTGCACGCTTTGCTCCGCTCTGATCTGATGGGGCTTTGCGTACGCGCGAGCGTCGCAGGTGCTGCTGCCAAACTCGCAGCGGCTGGTCGTGCTGCTGGCAGAGGCGGATGGCCGCGTCGTGCTGCAGTTGTTTGACACGGGGCTGCTGCACAAGCGCGCCACGTGCGTGCGCTGCGCTGCGCGACCGTTCGATGCTCATACGCGCGCGCACGCAGCGAGCTGCAGCAGATGGCCGGACTGATGCAGGTCGCCACGCGCAACCTGGAGGAGCGACTGAACGCGCACGTCGAGAAGGTGGCCGAGGTACGTGGCGCGGCGTCGCTTGGCCAGCTTGCGCTGCTGACCTTGACGAACGCAGGCGCTGAAGGACCTGTTTGCACAGCTGGACGGGTGCTTCCGGCACTTTGAGCAGTCGCAGGCGCGCGTGGACGGTGCAGCGTGTGCCCAATGCAGCGTGCGCGCACCGCGCTCATCACACGAGCGCGGCAGTGGACCTGTCTGTAGACCGGATGATCGAGCTCGCAATCGTCGCCGCGCCGCTGGACCAGCGCCTTCGCACGTTCCTGCACACGGTCGTGAAGGAGTCGGTGCGTCACAACTGCCGGCACGTGTGCGTACTTATGCGACCGGATGCAGGGTGTGAACCGCCTTGAGAAGGGCGTGACGGGCGCGCTACGCACAGTCGTGCTGACGCTCGATGCGCTCGTCGCACCGCTGCTCGCTGCCCTGCGCCGTGACCTTGAGACGGTCGGGCGCAACGCTGCCTGGTGCGTGACGCGTGCGTGCGCGGCTCTCGTGCTGACTGACGCCTCGCAGGTACGACGGGTACGGCGTGCTCGGCTTTGAGACAGTGACGGTGCATCGCGCCCTGGCCGCGGTCGAGAAGCTAGAGCAGCACAGCCGGCATGTCATTGCCACCGCGAAGGACTACGCGGCGCAGTGGCCGCTGTTTATGCGCTGGCTGCGGCACACGGCGAGCCTGCCGTCGCTGCACGCGCCCGAGGGTGCGCGCGACGGCTCAGCGCAAGTGTCTTGCTGACGCTGTGCGCTCAGGTTTTCCTGACAAGTTTTCCACCGAGCAGCTGAGCGCGTACGACCAGCTGCTGGTCTTTGTGCGGCAGGGCGGTACGCGCGGCGGGCCGTTGCGCGTCATTGCTGACGAGGTGCGCGCGACTGTGCGGAAGGAGGTGATGCTGATGCGTGCGCGACAGGCGCCCATGACGGGCGTTGTGAACGAGCTCCGCGACGCCGTGCGCGCCGTGCAGTGCAGTCCGGCGGCCTCCGTCGGCAAGTCGCTGCGGCTGGAGCGCGCCGTGCCCATCGCCCTGCCGGGCCGCGGCACCGACGCGCGGCCAACACATGTTGTTACAGGCGACGGGGTGCGTGGCAGGTGTGCTGCCCACGAGCCTCACGCGAGGGCGACAGCGCTGCGTGTTTGCCGTGCACACAAGCGGCGAGCGCGTGATTCTGCTGCGCGCGCCGCTGGACGACCCGTCTTTGATTGAGACGGCGCAGATCTCGTTCGCGGTGGGCATGGCGGGCGAGGACCAGGTGTCGGAGCTGTCGCACGCGTCTGCTGTGGACCTCTACGGCGACGGCGCCCTGCTCGCGCTCATGCAGCCCGGCAGCGACGCGGCCGACGGCGCCAAGCTCGTCCTGCTCGCGCTCGATGACGACGACAGGCTGCCCTGGTCACCCGCCGGAGCCTCGCCTGGCGCACCGGTCCCGTTCCGCAGGCTGCTGACGAGCACGCTCGCGCTCGAGCAGCACGCTGCGCACATGGTGTGGCGTGCGCCCGGTGGCCACAGTTGGCGGCTGACGGCGCGCGCACGCGACAGCACGTCTCGAGCTCGCGCAAGCTTGCCGTGCTGCTTGACGGCGCGCGGCGTGTCGTGCAGGTCGTGGACGTGGAGGACCCGGGCGAGGGCGGGGACGATGAATGACTTCAGTTCGACCTTGTTGTACACGATGCCGCCTCAACGTGAGCGCACGCGATGGATCACAGCAGCGCGCCCTGCTGACGCGCGCGCGCGCGCGGGCGTGGGGCGTGCGCAGTGCCGCCGGACGTGGTGCGGCTGAGCGGGCACACCGGCTCGGTGCGCTCGGTCAGCTTCTCGCCGCGCGAGCCGGCGCTGCTGCTCAGCGGCGCGTACGACGGCACGGCGCGGCTGTTCGACGTCGCGGCGCAGGCGGCGCTGCGGTCGATCGCGGTACGTTGTCGGCCGATGCGCATCGCCGCGGTGCTGAACGTGCGCACGGGGCCAGATGCCTGGGCCGCCGTCGGTCGGCGTCAAGGCGCTCACGTTCACGCCGTCCGGCACCGAGTTTGTCGGTGGGGCGATGCGTGTGGCGCGCGCGCATCGCCGACTGACGGGACGGCGCATCGCAGCCGCGCTCAACACGCGCGTACTCGTGCTCGTCGACGTCGAGACCGGGACGGTGCTGGCCGCGCACGAGAACGCGTGCTACGCGGTGCGCGCGCCCGGCTGCGACGCCGTGTTGCGCTGAGGGCCGCACACAGGGGCGCGAGCGCGGCGCGATCGCAGCGGGGACACCGCTCGCTCACCCCAACATCGTCGTGGCCGCGAACCTGGACGTGCGCGCACACACGTACTGCCTGTCGACGTGGTGCTGAGGCCGCGACGTGCGCCAGGGACGCGGCCTGACGTACATCGACACGCGGCTGAGCAAGCCCGTCAGGCACCAGGCGGACGTGCGTGACAAGCGCGCTGCGCCGTGGCGCCGCGTCGTGCTCACACAGGGACCGCAGTTGCACCGCGGCACGATCCGCGACATTGCGTTGCTGCCGCGCTCGTGGGCCGCGTCCTACAACCTGTCGGTGGACGAGCGGTTACCCGCGCTCGTGACGTGCGCCGAGGACGGCAACATGCGCGCCGTGGTGCGTGCATCCGCACGTGTGCGCCAGGCCTCTGTGTGCTCAGCGCGCCTGCCAGGGCAACGACGGGCAGACGGTGTCGGTGTACGTGCTCGAGTCGCCGCTCTACTCATTTGCGCTGACGCCGGAGCCACTCGACCGCGCGCCGCTCGACTACGAGAGTGCGTCTCGACGCGACGCGCCGCACGACACCCGGCCGACAACAGCTGCGCCACGCACAGGCTGCATCGTCGCCGCGAGCCACGAGCTGACCGCGTTCCACCCGCGCAACGTGGGCGCGACGCGGCGCGTGCTGACGGGCGGTGCGGCGTCCCACACGATGCCGCTGTGGCGGGTCAAGTGTGTGCTCGGCTGCCTGCACCGGGCCCGACTGACAAGCTGCGCGCCAGGTTCACGTCCGACGGCTTGCAGATGTTTGCCGGCAGCGACACGGGGCGGCTGCGGCGGTGCGCGACGCACCCTGTGGGGCGACGGCGGGTCGCTGACGGGCCCGCGTCGCAAAGGTACAGGCGGCAGCCCGAGGGGCGCTTTGAGCTCGTGGCGGACGCGCTGCAGCACAACGACGACATCGAAGACGTGGCTGTGTCGTGCGACGACCAATGTACGGTTCAGCGGCGTGCTGAGACGGTCGGTCCTGACGCTGCCGGGGCCGCAGACGTCGCCACGGCGTCACAAGACCGGACGGCGGGCGTGCTGCGCGTGGGGCCGCCCTCGCGCGGGCCGTCGGCGTGGCAAGACCGTATGCTGCTGTAGATTGATTGACCCAAGCTTAGCCTACGATGTGCGCGCGCATAAGACGAGGCTCAGCGCCCGACAGCGGCCGCGCTGGCAAAGAAGGTGCGGACGAGGTCGTCGGCGGCGAGCCCGGGCGGGACGCGTCCACTGTAGACGTCGTCGGCGACGCGCGCGAGCTCGCGCTGCACGTCGGCGTTGCGCTCGAGGCTGCGTGGGCTAGGGTGAGATACGCGCAGCCCGTGCAACGCCGGCCGCACCGGCTCATCAGCTCGTCCTGCACCTGCCGCCACATCCACGTCTTGTTCTGGTGCCCGCGGCGGTCCCAGAGCGCGCCGGTGCTCTGGGCCTGGCGGTGGAAGGCGACCATCGCGTCCCACGCGGCCGCGATGCCGCTACGTTGAACCGATGAGACACTGAGGACGGTCGGGCGCCACCAGGCCGTGCGCGGGTGGAGGAACTTGAGCGCGGAGGTGTACTCGAGCTGGGCGGCGCGTGCGGCGTTGACAAGTTCGCCGTCGGCCTTGGTCACGAGCACGAGGTCGGCGAGCTCCATGATGCCGCGCTTGATGCCCTTTGCGTGCGCCGTCGTGAGAAACGTGAGACCGCGCACAACACGTCTGCACGTGCGCACCTGCAGCTCGTCGCCCCCGGCCGGCGGCACGAGCAGCACAAACAGGTCGACCATGTCGGCCACGATCGTCTCGGACTGGCCCACGCCGACGGTCTCGACGAGGACGACGTCGTAGCCGGCGGCTTGCCGGGAAGGGGGCCAACGTGAGCGACGACGAGCGCGGACGACCCGGGCGAGCGCGCGCACCCTCGCAGAGGATGATCGCCTCGCTCGTGTTGCGCGCGACACCACCGAGCGTGCCGCGCGTGGGCGAGGGCCGGACGTAGGCGCTGTCGTGGCGCGAGAGCTCGAGCATGCGCGTCTTGTCGCCGAGGATGGACCCGCCCGAGACGGCCGAGGACGGGTCGACGGCCTGCGCCTTGCGGTGTGAGCACAGCATCTGGAGGAAGGCGAGGAGGCGCACGAGCACGGCGACGCGATGGCCCTGCCCGACGACGTGCAGCCCGAGCGACTCGATCAGCGTCGACTTGCCCACGCCCGGCGAGCCCGAGAGGCCGATGCGGAGCGACCTGGCGGCCGTGCGCGCGTCCACGGGCGTTGCGTGCGCCCGGCGCGGCCCGCGACGTACCCGCGTCCCGCCAGCGCGTGGCCCGGCTCGTGCAGCGCCGCAATCGCCGCGCGGAGCAGCCCGCGCGCCGCGATGCGGTGGTCGGCGCGCGTCGACTCGGCTGGCGGCCGCCCGATCAGCAGCCGGGGGGGAGGGG
>CALSCO010001252.1:0-44568 GCA_943704415.1 Parvularia atlantis | reverse complement strand
CCTCGCCCCCGCCCCCGCCCCCGCCCTCGAGCAGGTACAGCAGATGCCCGAGCGTGTGCGCAGGCGACGAGTACGCGCGGAACACGAGCCGCCCGACCTCGAACCGCTCCACGTGCTCACCCTCAACCTGCAGCGCGTGCGTGCACGCCGGGATCGGGTCCTGCGCACGGGGCTATCATGTCAGCACACGCCGCCGAGACCGCGCGTGATCAGACGGCGCGCCACGGCGCACCAGCGCACTCCCGTACACGGCCAGCCCGGGCATGCGCTCGCGCAGGCGCTCGTTACCGCCGCTGTGGTCCCTGCGCGTGCGGTCCCGCGGCGTGAGCGCGCGCGCGGGTCTGTGCAGTGTGCGGGGCCGGACCAGTGGTGGTGCGTGGTCAGCACGGCCACGAGCCGCGCGCCCTCGCGGTCGGCGGCCTTGGCGACGGCGGCGGGGTCTGCCGGGTCGACGGCCACGGCGATGTGCTCCTCGTCGTCCACGACGAGGTAGGCGTAGTTGTCGTCCAGCACGGGCACGGGCACGACGCGTACGCCGCCGCGCAGCAACTGCGGCGCGCACCGCGCGTGGCCCTCGCCGCCGCGCCGCTCGGCCTGGCGGGTGATCCACGCGCCCACGCGCGAGGTGTAGACGCGGTAGAGCACGCCAAACACGAGCGCGCGCAGCTCCAGCGCGAGCGCGCGCAGCGCTGGGCCCACCGCGCGCCGCCACAGCGCCTTCACCGCCTCGGCCGCGGCCAGTGCGCCCTCCAACATCCTTCAGAAGCTTCCGGAAGCATGTCGGCCGTGTCGCCGCTCACGCCGGCCGTGCCGCCGCCACGCGCCCTGTCGCCGACGTCGCCGGTGCTTGGCGCGGGCGTGCTGGGCCTCGTCGCCGCGCCGCCCGCAGCCGCGCCCGCCCCCGCCCCCGCCGGCAGCAACGCCGCCGCGTCGGCCGGCGCCGCCGTCGGCAACGCGATGGGACCGCTCTACCGCGTGACCTCGGTCGCGATGGAGGAGCAGGCCACGCGCATCCGTGCCTCGACGCTGCCGTGGGAGGTGCACGCCGCCGGCGGGCGCGCGCGGCCGCGGAGATGACCCGACGCGCCGCGCCAGGCCTACCGCAGCGCCAACTTCATCAGCGACGAGGAGTTCAAGTTGATCCGCGAGTACGACAAGCGCGACGCCTTTGTGCAGAACGGCCTGCTCGAGCGGGTGCGCGCGCCGGCGCCCGGGTCGCGCGGGCGGGCGCTCACGGTCCTTCCTTGCGCGTGTGACGCAGGAGGGCGAGCGCTACGCCGTGCTGTTCCTCAACCTGCTCAAGAAGATCAACAACAACGACAGCGTGCAGTACGTGCTCACGCTGATGGACGACATGATCGGTACTAGCTACCCCGCGCCCGCGCCCGCGCCACGCTCGCCCTGCCGCTGACACGGGCGTGCCGCGCCGCACCGCGCCGCGCGCAGACCAGCCAAAGCGCATCCAGCTCTTCATCAGCGCAGCCAACGTCGACGAGGCGCTGCCTTTCGCACCGCTGATGAAGTGCGGCGCGCCCGGCACGCACGCCCCCACCCCCCCTCTCCCGTCCTGACAGCGTGCCACGCTCGCAGGTGCCTTGAGAAGGACAACACGTACATCACGAGCAAGGCCAGTAAGCTGCTCTCGGCCATCCTCTGGTTCGCACCGACCGGTGCCGCCGTCGCTCGCGCGCTGATCGCCCACCCGCCGCCGCAGCTTTGGCGGCAAGATGAAGCCGGCCGACTTTGACTGGTTCATGAACTGGCTGGCCGGGCGCCTGCGCAGCTCAAACGACGTGCGTGCCGCCTGTGCCCGCGCCTCGCGCCTCGCTGACGCACGGCAAAGCAGGAGCAGGTGCAGGCGTCGGTCACGTCGCTGCAGAGCCTGCTGCAGGTCGAGGCCTTCCGCTTCAAGTACTTTGAGACGCTCGAGGGCGTGAGCCGGTGCGCTGCGCGCTGCGCGAGAGCGCACTTTCAGCCGCTCACCGAGCCCGCCCGCCCAGGCTGATCGACATCCTCAAGTCGCGCCAGCAGCCGAGCTTCCAGACGCAGTACCAGGTCATCTTCTGCATCTGGCTGCTCTCGTTCTCCAAGACGATCGCGCCCAAGCTCAACAAGTGCGGCGGCGGGTTGAGCACGCGCGGGCACACGCTCACCTTGGGTGTTTCAGCTGGAAGGTCGTCCCGATCCTCGTCGACGTGATCAAGCAGAGCCTGAAGGAGAAGGTCATCCGCGTCTCGCTTGCGACGCTGCGGGTGCGCACTCGTGCCCCCCCCCCCCCCCCCCCCCCCCCCCCGGCGGCCTGCACGGCTGAACGGCGCGCCCGTGCGCCCGCGCACCAGAACCTGCTCGAGAAGGGCGGCGAGGCCAACGTGCAGGGCCTGATCGAGGGCAAGGTGCTCAACCTGTGCCAGGTGCGCGCACGCCGCCCGCCGCCGCCGTCGCGGTGCACGCTCACGACACCGGCGCAGATGCTCTCGGTGCGCAAGTGGACGGACGAGGACATCGAGGCCGACATCCAGTTCATCATCGAGGAGCTGCAGAAGAACGTGCACGACCTGACCTCGTTCGACGAGTACGCGACCGAGGTCCGCTCGGGCCAGCTGGAGTGGACGCCGATGCACCGCTCGGACGCGTTCTGGAAGCAGAACGGCGCGCGGCTGAACGAGTCCAACTATGAGCTGCTGCGGTGCGCGCGCGCGCCTGACGTGCGCTTCATTCACCTCGGCTGACCCGGTCGGTCTCCGCGCGCGCGCAAACAGCATCCTCGCGCGCCTGCTCGACAAGACCGACAACGCGCAGGTCGTCGCGATCGCCGCGCACGACATCGGCGAGTACGTCACGGCGTACCCGCGCGGCAAGAAGTGCGCTGCCGCCCCCTGCCTCCGTGCCGTGCGCTGCTGACGGGCCCTCGTGTGCGCAGGGTCATTCAGGACCTCGGGGCTAAGGTCAAGATCATGACGCTGATGGAGCACGAGAACCCGGCCGTGCGCTACGAGGCGCTCCTGGCCACGCAGAAGTTCATGGTCTCCAACTGGGAGTACCTGAGCAAGACCACGGGCATGCCGAGCGTGGCCGGGGCGACCGCGTCGACGTGAGCGCCGATGTGTGTTTCACGGCGCGGGCATGACAATTTTCCAGACGCACACACAACGTGCCGGGCATGGCGGACGAGGTCGTGAGCGCCAGCGTGCAGGCCTGCAATAACTTCGACGCCGACGGCTTCTCGACCGTTGTGCGGCTGGTGTACGCGTTCCTCGCGCAGCAGGGCCAGGCGAGTTGCTTTGCGGGCGGCAGCGTTGGTGGCGCACGGGCGCTGACCGCGAGCTGCAGCCCCAGGCGATCATGGCACAGCTCGACGCCTTTGCGGAGCAGCGGCGGATCAAAAACTCGCAGCTCAAGACCGTTGTGCGCTCGCTCCTGACCGTGCTGCGCGGCGCCCTGCGCAAGAACGCCGTGCCCAAGGCCGTATACGACGAGTTTGTGCAGCTCGGGCTGGCAACGGTGCGGCTGCAGTCCACGACGCGTTGCGCAGCCGGCGGGCTGAGAGCGCGCGCGCGCACGCACGCACGCACGCACGCACGCACGCACGCACAGGACAAGGCCGAGGAGGTTGCGCAGCAGTGGTCGGCCAACCTGGTCAACATGTCGCGCTCGGTGATCGGGCAGACGCTCATGGTCAACAAGCTCGTTGACCTCGACTGGCGCTTTGGCGGTGCGCCATCGCGCGCGTCGGCGCGCGTGCGCAACGGCGGGCTCGCGCGTCTCACGCGCGCCCGCGCGCGTGCACACAGTCACCGCCGGCACCGACAGCCTGCGGCAAGCCGGCACGACGTTCCTGCAGCTCAAGCTCGTGCTGGACAAGGGCAGCAACCAGACCGAGAGCGTCTTCATGGGTGCGCCAGGGCATGCAGGCGCCGCTCGGTGCTCACGCCCGCCCGCCCGCGATCGCGCGCGCAGAGCTCACGCTGCCGCAGTTCTACCAATTCCTCAAGGACATTGAGCAGGCCAAGTCGTCGCTCGAGTACTTTAGCTAGGGCGCGCGCGTGCAGGCTCGTGCTGCCGTGCCGGATGTGTGCCTGTGTGTGACGTGCGAACCGGGACCAAAGACGCGGCGCACGTGCAAAGGTCGTGCGCAAGCTGATCTGCGATTGGACGATGCGCTCACGCTGCCCCTCTTGCCCTTTCCGGACAACCTGCCGCGCGCCGCGCGTTGTCGCGTGCTCCCGTTGCCGCACGAGCGCGTGCTGCACCGCTCCCGCCTCCCGTTGCCGCACGCGCGCGTGCTGCGCCGCCGCCGTCGCCGCCGCCCGTGCAAGCGCGGGCGCTCACCCACACGCGCAGGAGCACGCGTTCCGCTGCAATGCGTCGCGCCGTCTGCGGTGCCCTCGTCTCGGTGCTGGTCATCGCGGCGCTGGCTGGCCCGCACGCGGCCGCGGCCGTCGCCGTCGGCACGTTCAACCCGAGCGGGGGCACGCCCGCGGCGCCACCCAAGTGTGCGTCTGGCGTTCGCGGTCGCGGCAACACTGCCTCGGGCTGACGTTTTATCCCTGCCGGCGCTGCAGACAATTTCCGTATCGCGGCTGCTACCCGCGCGACGCCACGGCCGTGCTCGCCGTCGACGCCAACAACGCGGGCCCCATCGGCGCCAGCTACGGCGCACAGGCCATGTCGGTGGGGCTGTGCGCGGCCTCGTGCAAGCTCCTCAGTGCGTCGCACCCATAGCAGAGCGCCCTTGCGCTCCGGCACGCTCACCGCGACACCCGACGACGGCAGACTACACGCTCGCCCTCGCCAACCAGGGCAACCGCTGCTTCTGCAAGAACGGTGCGCCCAGCGGCTCGCTCGTGGGCGATGCCAGCTGCTCGATACGCTGCGCCGCCGACCCGGCCGCGTTCTGCGGCGCGCCCGGCTTCGATTCCGTGCGCGCGCGCACCCCTTCTCGCACCCGCATCGTCTCACGGCACCCCTTCCGGCGGGCGCAGGTGTACGACGTGAGCGTGGTCAGCGGCGGCATCGCGCCCGCTCTCTGGCCCTCGGACGGCTCGTTCTGCGCCGTCTACAACTCGTCTTTCACGCCGCTCGACGCCAACCTGCAGGCCTACATTGTCTCGTTCTTCCCCGAGGGTGCGGGTGGCCCACACACACCGCGTGCACCGGGCCCTCACGCAGAATTTCCCCACCGCGCCTGTACAGCTGCCGGCAACAGCCTCGCCTCGCTCACGCCCGGCCAGCTCTCCTTTCGCCAGGCGTACCTCGACCCGAGCCTCAGGTGCGCGCCGCTGCGTATTGTGCCCCGGCTGGCCACTGAACCACGCACGCGCAGCCCCAACATCGTCTGTAACCAGTCGTGCTGGGTCAACCTCACGCTCGTGTACGACGGAGCGGGCTTCCGCGACCAGCTGGGCGTATTCCTGTTTGACGATAACAACAACGTGCGCCAGCGAAACGCGCGGCGCGGCGCACGCTGACACGGCCGGCGGCGCCCAGATCATCCCGGGCTCGCTCATCGACGTCTTCGCCGACTCGTCGCGCTCGATCGCCAACTACTGGCTGGGCACGGTTGGGCAGTACTCGAAGGGTGCGCCTCGCACGGCCGCGCCGGCATCCGCTCATGCGCGCGAACTGCGCAAAGGCGGCGCGTGGCTCAGCTGCCGCAACTACGGCGACACGGTCAGCGTCGGGCCGTTCCCCGCGGGCTCGCGCGTGGGCTTCTACGTGCACGCAAACGGCGCCAACAACCTCGCCATCCCGAACAACGCCGTCGGGCAGTGCCAGGTGAGCGCACACGCCGTGAGGCGCGGACGTGCCTCACCCGCGCGGCGCCAGAGCAATGCGAATCTGACCGCATGCCTCATCGCCAACGGCGGCCGCTACATGCCGTGCTACACCGCGGCCGGGTGCCCGATGGACCCGAACAATCCGCTTGCGGCGCAGACCACGTACACGTTCACGTCGATCGCCGCGGCCAACCCGGACGGCTACGCGCACCTGGGCATCGCCCGCACGCCGTTTGGCATTGTCGTGGGCTTTGAGGACCTGTACAACCTGGGCGACCAGGACTACAACGACGTGATGTTCACGGTGCAGACAGGTGCGCCGCACCGCCCGCCAGCGTGCGTGTCTGGGCGCTCAAGGGTGCCTGCGCGCAGACGGCTACTTCCCAAACATCCCAACCGTGTGCAACGAGACCTGCAACGGCTACAACGGCTTCTGCAACTTCCAGGTGTCGCCGCTGGTCACGCCTCGCCAGCGGACTCACGGTCCCCGCGCGCGCACAGACTGGCACGTGCACGTGCTTCACCACGCTGCCGGTCTACCGCTCCAACTGCGACTGCCTCGACGAATGCCCCAGCTGCGGCACCAACGGCAACTGCATCTGCCCCGTCAAACAGTGCGCGTGCAACCCGGGCTGGACGTGGTCGAACGCGAATAAGGTACGCACCCACCCCCTCGCCCTCGGCTGCACGCACTGGCTTGACACGCGCGCGCCCGCGCCCTCACCCGCACCCGCGCAGACCGACTGCAGCTGCAGCCTCAACCCGGGCCTGTGCTACGCCACCAACGGCATCTACAGCTGCAACTCGTGCATTTGCAACCAGGGCTTCACGAACGCGCAGCTGAGCTTCATCGGCGGCGTGTACCTCGTCAACTTTGGGCCCGCCAGCGCCGGCCGCCCGAGCAACTACACGGCCGACACGGGCGCCGCGGGCACGCCCTCGGCCGTCGGTAGCTACGGCTGGTCGATCTCGCAGACGGCCAACACCAGGTCATGGTGCGTCTGGCGGCGGCTGCGCGTTTGTCGCACCGACCTGACGCGTCACCGCGCCGCACGCAGGAACCAGCCCTCGACCAGCGTGCGCACGTCCAGCATCTGCTTCAACGCCGGCGCGTCGTGGACGATCCGAGTTCTGCCGTACACCAACTACGACGTCACCGTGACCTTTGGCGACAGCGCGCCCTCGACCAGCACCCTCTGGGTGGCAAGCCTCGGCAGCGGCAACGCTGCCATCCAGCTCGTGTCGCAGCTGGCCCTCGCCGCAAACACGTTCCAGAGCGCCACCACGCGCATCAACAGCGGCCCCACGGGCTCAATCGCCATCTACGCCGCGCCCAACGACAACTGCAACACCAAGATCACCGACGTGTCCATCTCGGTCCCGCCCTGCGGTTGTCTCGCGCCGCCTAGCGGCGGCTGCGGCCCGGGCGGCCAGTGGTCGTGCAGCGGCGGGTGCACATGCGCGCCCGACTACATGTGCGCGCGCTCGATCCGCGGCCGCGGCAGCAGGAGTGCCTGACTGACCCCGTGGCGCAGCCTCACCGCCAACCAGACTTGCAGCGAGTGTACGGCCGGGCGCTTTGGGACGTCGTGCCAGGCGTGCAACTGCGGTCCGATGGGCACGTGCCTGGACGGGATCAGCCGCAACGGCTCGGTGCGCCCTCCCGCGCCGCTTGCGTGTGTTGCGCCCGGGCTCACGCGCGGCCGCAGTGCGTCTGTGCGCCCGGCTGGGGCGGCCCGACGTGCTCGGTGTGCGCGCCAGGCTATTTTGGCCCGACGTGCCAGCCGTGCCTGCCGTGCGCTACGGGCCAGGGCACCTGCAACAGCAACGGCACATGCACATGCAACCCGGGCTTTGGTGGCGCGAGCGGCCTGTGCGATCAGGTGCGCATCGGCGTGCACCGTCGCCGTCGCGTGCGCACTCACCGTGCATGCGCAGTGCCTGCCGGGCTTTGGCGGCTCGCGGTGCACGGCCTGCCCTGCGTGCACCAACGGCGTCTGCTCGCAGGGCATCACGGGCTCGGGCCTGTGCAACTGCAACCCGGGCTACATGGCCAGCGGCTCGACGGGCACCGTCGGCGTGCCAGTGTGTGCAAACCGGCGTCATGCCGCGGTGCGCAGACTCACCCGCAGCCCCCGTCGCAGGACTGCGCTCGCTGCCAGAGCGGCCGCTACGGCCCGCAGTGCCTCCCGTGCAACTGCACCTTCAGCACGTGCAGCGAGGGCATCGCCGGGACGGGCGCGTGCACGTGCCTGACGGGCTACGCAAAGCTGTCCGGCGCCAACGCGTGGGCGTCGTGCCCCGTGTGTGCTGACACGTACTTCTGGAACGCGGCCAAGAACCAGTGCACCAAGTGCTCCTTGCCCTGCACCAACTGCAACAGCACGACCGTCTGCACTAGCTGCACTGCGCCGTTTAGCCTCGTCGGCACGCAGTGCGTCAAGCTCTGCGGTGCAGGGCAGTACACCGGCGCCGACCAGCAGTGCTACCCGTGCGACCCGACCTGCGCGACGTGGTGCGTGTCCCCGCGCGCGCACGAGCCTACCTGATGCGCGCGTGCGGGCGCCAGCAACCAGCCGGGCAACACCAACTGCCTCACGTGCAACGCTACGTCGGCGCCGTACAAGCAGGGCTCACTCTGCGTCAGCCAGTGCTCACCGGGCTACTACGCAAGCAGCGCCACGGTCTGCTCGCAGTGCAACAGCAACTGCCTGACCTGGTGCGCCGCGGGTCGCTTGTAACCAAGCCAACACGCTCATGCTGCCGTCCGCCCAAAGCGTTACTGCGGCGAGGACGTGCACCAGCTGCCGCGCCAACAACTACATCAGCCCGACCCAGACCTGTGTCACGACGTGCCCGAGCGGATTCTACGCCAACGTGACCCTGGGCACGTGCGTGGCCTGCACAGGCTTTGGCTGCAACACGTGCACGGCGAGCAACCCGTCGTTCTGCGCGACGTGCGTCAGCGGCCTCAGCCGCAACTCGACCTCGGGCCAGTGCCTGACCGACTGCGGGCCCGGCTGGTACACCAACAACGGCGTGTGCACGCGCTGCCTCGCCTCGTGCGCAACGTGCACCACGGGCTCGGCCTGCACGTCCTGCCCGAGCGGCACGGTGTTGAGCAACGGTCAATGTGTCGCCTCGTGCCCGGCGTGCGTGGCGCCTGTGCGCACGCCTGCGCACAGCGGTGCTGAATGTGCCGCGAACGCACAGAAAGACGTTCGTGGTCAACGCGACGTGCTTCAGCTGCATCAGCACGTGCACGACCTGCACCGACTGTACGCTCCGCCGCATGCGCCCTCGCCCTAGCTCATGCTCGCTCCTGCGCCAGCTGTGAGCTGCGCCACATGCGGCGGCACAACGCCCTACATCTACAACGGCCAGTGCTACGCGTCCTGCCCCGTCGGCACCCTCCCGACGACGCTTGCGGGCGTGCTGACGTGTCAGCCGGGCTGCAATCCGGGCTTTTGGGGCCCGTCGTGCCAGCCGTGCACGTGCTCGCAGGGCACGTGTGCCGACGGCGTCGGCGGCAACGGCGCGTGCATGTGCCGCGACGGCTGGATGCAGAGCACACCGACCAACCAGCGGTCGCCCTGCAACATCTGCCTGCCCGACCGCTACGGTCCCAATTGCCTGCCGTGCCCGCAGTGTGTCGGCGCCAACTCGGTGTGCAACTCGACTGTCGCGGGCGACGGCAAGTGCATCTGCACGTCGCAGTTCCGCGGCGCCCTGTGCGACGAGTGCGCGCCCGGCTACGGCGGCCCGACGTGCCAGCCGTGCCCCAACTGCCTCAACGGCGAGTGCGACGACGGGCGCGACGGCACGGGCCAGTGCGTGTGCGACGAGGGCTTCACCGACATGAACGGCCTGACCACGCGCGCGGGCCCCTGCAACCAGTGCAGCCCTGGTGCGTGTCCCTTTCAGGTCCGTCGCCCGTGGCGGCTGACGTTACGCGGCGTCTCGCGCAGGCCGCTACGGCGCCGACTGCGTCCCGTGCACGTGCGCCAACGGCAACTGCGCCAGCGGCATCACGGGCTCGGGCGCGTGCCTGTGCCAGATCGGCTACGTCCAGTCGAACCCGACCGTGCCCCAGAGCCCGTGCGACACGTGCGCGCCAGGCAATTATACGCTCAACGGCCTGTGCTTCCCGTGCGCGGGCACGTGCGCGACCTGGTGCGACACTACTCCCGTGCGATGCTGCTGCTGTGCTCATGCCGCACCCTCGCGCCGCAGTGACAACGGCAGCACGTGCCTGACCTGCAAGCCGGGCCTGAGCCTGACGGAGGCGCAGCAGTGCGTGGGCCAGTGCCCCGACGGCACGTACACGACGGCGCAGGCGACGTGCGCGTCGTGCGACCCTTCGTGCTCGACCTGGTTCGTCGCGCGCGTATGTGCACGCCCATGTTCCCTTGGCTCACGCGCCCGCGCAGCATCAACGGAAGCCCGCAGGGGTGCACCAGCTGCAGCGCTGCCAACGGCACGCCCCTGTTCAGCGGCAGCATCTGCGTGGGCTCGTGCACGGCCGGGTTCTACTCGGATGGCACCTACTGCCAGAACTGCGACGTGTCGTGCGCGACATGGTGCGTTGCAGCAAGCAGCGTGAAACGTGCTCACGCCGCGCGCATCGTCACCGCTGCAGCGTGGGCAAGGCCAAGAACTGCACGTCATGCACGGGCGTCGGCATCGGCCTGTACAACAACACGTGCACTTCGTGCCCGAGCGACGCGTTCCTCAGCAACAACGTGTGCATGCCGTGCAGCGCCACCTGCCGCACATGGTGCGTTGGGCGTGCTGCGCCTGTGCTTGCGGCTGAGAGACGCGTGCGGGACAGCTTGGGCTCGCTTCCGTCGCAGTGCACGGCGTGCGTGCCGGGCACGCGCTCGCTCAACGTCACTACGCCCGGCGGCAGCACGGGCGACTGCGTGGCCGACTGCGGCTCGCAAACATTTGTCGACAACAGCAACATCTGCCGCAGCTGTTTCCCGACCTGCCAGACGTGCACGGGCGCGTCGTCGAACCAGTGCATCACCTGCGCGGCCGCCTACCTTCTGTTCGACACAACCTGCGTTGCTGCGGTGCGTCTCGTCACGCGCACTCGCACGTTCACGTGTTGACAAGCGCGTGTGCGCGCACAGTGTCCCGCTGGCACATTCCCAAACGCCGCAGGTACGGCGTGCGTCGCCTGCAACAGCACGTGCGCCACCTGCACCAGCGTGACCGTGTGCACGGCCTGCGCCGACACGGCAGCGTTCCTGTTCAACGGGACGTGCTTCGCCGGGTGCCCGTCCGGCACGCTGCCCACGACGAGCGACGGCATCAAGATCTGCCTGCCGGGCTGCGCGCCGAATCAGTACGGGCTGGCGTGCGTGCCGTGCACGTGCGATTACGGTGCGCCGGGTGCTGCTGTGCGCCGGCAGCAGGCGGCGCGCTCACCGCCGCGCGAGCAGGCACCTGCGACGACAACCTGTTTGGCTCGGGCGCGTGCACGTGCAACTCTGGCTTCACCCAGTCCAACACCACGAGCCCGCGAAATCCCTGCGACGTCTGCGTGCCGGGCCACTTTGGCGCGACGTGCTCGCCCTGCCCCGCGTGCGTGCCCGGCCACGGCGTGTGCGACGAGGGCCTGCGCGGCACAGGCGCGTGCGTGTGCCTGCCGCAGTATGACGGCGACGTGTGCAACGTCTGCGCCGACAACTACGGCGGCGCGTCGTGCGCGCCCTGCCCGGACTGCGTGCATGGCGCGTGCAGCGAGGGCCTGGACGGCACGGGCCTGTGCGAGTGCTTTGACGGCTACGCGGGCGCGGACGGGCTGACGACGTCGGGCGTGACGTCGTGCAACGAGTGCGTCGTGGGCTCGTACGGGCCGCAGTGCACGCCGTGCATGTGTGGTGAGGGCACGTGCGACGACGGCATCACATCCGGCGGTGCGTGCACCTGTCTGCCGGGCTGGGCGCAGGCGGCCGCGGCGGCGGCGCAGGCCCCGTGCGACGTGTGCGCGCCTGGCTTCTTCAACAACGGCGGCGTGTGCAGCCCGTGCCAGTCGCCCTGCCAGACGTGCGCGGGCGCGGCCACGACCTGCACCAGCTGCGTCGACAACGCCTATCCGCTGACGTTGCGCAATTCCGAGTGCACGGCCGTATGCAACTCGAACGAGTACCAGCTCTCGCCGCTGCTCTGCGCCTCGTGCGACCCGGTCTGCGCGTCGTGCGCGGCCGAGGGCCCGAACGCATGCTCGCAGTGCGCCAACGGCCGCGTGCTGCTCAACGAGGTCTGCGTCGACGCCTGCCCCGTCGCCGGCTACTACTCGGACGGCATTGAGTGCCAGACGTGCAACCCGTCCTGCGCGAGCTGCAACGGCGCCTCGGCCGTCGAGTGCACGGCCTGCGTTGATGGCACGGGCCTGTACAGCGGCAGCTGCGTCGTCGCGTGCCCGCCCGGCACATTTATGGACGAGACGATCAACCTGTGCGCGACCTGCGACCCGACCTGCGACCGCTGCGGCGGCTACGGCGCGGCCGCGTGCTTATCGTGCGTAGCCGACTCTGGCCTGGCGTACCTGCTGGATGGTCAGGTGCGCGTGGTGCTTGCGCGCCGACGCGTGCGCTGGCGGCTGACCCCCCGTGAGCGCGCAGTGCGTCCAGGCGTGCAACTCGACCCAGTTCAGCACGGCCAACAACGTGTGCCAGAACTGCTTTTACAACTGCCTTACGTGCACAGGCGCGTCGTTCGACCAGTGCTTGAGCTGCCCCGACGGCCTGTACCTGCTCGACGGGCGCTGCGTGCAGGACGGCCAGTGTCCGACGGGCACGTTTGCTGACGCGACCAGCAACACCTGCGCAGGTGCGCCGCGTGGCCAGCTGGAGCCTGGCTGACGCACACGGTGCACAGACTGCCACCCGCTGTGTGAAAGCTGCGTCGACCCCGTGCGCTGCCTCACGTGCAGCGACCCCGAGTTCTTCCTGGCGCGCAACGGCCTGTGCGTGGCCAACTGCAGCAGCGTGCCGGAGACGTACGAGGACGAGACGAGGTGCGTCATGCGTGAGTTTCGGAGGGCGAAGGATCTGCTGACGGCAGCGCTGCGCAGCTCCGGCCAGAACGTGTGCTTGCCGTGCAAGATCTGCCCGCTGACGTGCCAGAACGGCGGCCAGTGCGGCTGCTCGACGGGCGTGTGCGAGTGCGGCCCCAACTGGACGGGCACGGCGTGCACGTGGTGCGTGCGCTGAGCGGGGGGGCGGCCTTGCGTGCCGTACTGAGGCGCACGACACAACCAGCTCGAAGGCCGAGTGCCCGTTCGGGCTCGACCCGGCCACGCAGCAGCAGGAGAGGTGCTCAAACAGCGGCCAGTGCGTGTGCGGCGCGTGCCAGTGCGACAACTTGCACTTCCTCGACGAGAACGGCAGCTGCTCATGCCGGCGGGTGCGTTGGAGCGCGACGGGTGATCAGCTGCGCAGATGCTGATCGCACCCCGGCCGCAGTGTGACCGCTCGGGTGCTAACTCGCTGGTGAGCCAAGACTGCGGCGGCTCAACGCGCGGCACGTGCAACTGCAGCGGGATGTGCACGTGCCTGCAAGGCTTCTACGGCCCGCAGTGCCAGTACGCGTGCCTCTTTGACGCGTGCGGCGTGTGCAACGGCAACGGGCTGAGCGTGCGTCTGCCGCTCGCGTCTGTCTCCGCGAGCTGACGCGTGCGCGACACAGTGCGCGGGCTGCGACGGCCGGCCAAACTCGGGCAAGCAGTTTGACGGCTGCGGCGTGTGTGACGGCAACAACTCGACCTGCGCCGGCTGCGACGGCGTGCCCAACTCGGGCGTGGTGCGCGACGGGTGCGGCGTGTGCGGCGGCGACGGCTCGACGTGCCGCGCCGAGAACTACTGCAAACGCCTGGACACGTGTGAGGCGTGCAACGTGCTGATCGGTGCGTTTGCGGCCTTGCGCGCGATGTGTGTGTGTGTGCGCGCTGACACGACGGGTGCGCGCTGTCGCAGGCGCACAGCAGACGCGCTACTGCCTGTGGTGCAACACGACCAACTCGTGCATCTCGGTCACGCGCGCCGGTCTGTGCGCGACCGGTGCGGTGTACACGTGCCCGCAGCCGCCGAACGTGCGCGCCACGCCGCCGGTCTCGGCCGACCAGAACCAGCAAGACTTCAACTCGGGCGCGATCGCGGGCTCGCTCGTGGCGCTGTGCGTCGTGGCGGCGATCGTGGGCTGGCTGCTGTACATGCGCCGCCAAGGCAAGGGCCCGCTCTACTTTGTCGCGCCCAATTTTGACGCGGTGCCGGCGTACGAGAACCCGCTGGTGCGTCGCTCTGGTGGTCGCGTGCTGGCCCCCTCTGATCGCGCGCCCGGCCCAGTACCGCGAATACTCGCCCGCGCACGACAATCCGCTGTACGAGTCGCCGCTGCACGGCGGCGCGGGCTCGACCATGGGCGAGTGGATGGAGCGCGAGACGACCGTCGCCGTGTGAGAGAGAGACGTCTTGGCGCTGGTCGCCCCTATCATTGCCTTTCTTTTGTTACTCGATGGACAAGTGCTCGTACGTGTCTGTGCTCGACCCGGCGACGCTGCGCGTCTCGTCGGTGCTCGGGCGCAACGCGCGCGCGCACGGGCGGCAGTGCCTCGTCGATGGCGACGACGAGACGTGCTGGCGCTCGGAGCAGGGGCGGCCGCAGTGGGTCGCGGGCGCGCTTCGGCCGGGCGCGCGCGTCGACGCGGTCGTGGCCGCGTTCCAGGGCGGCTTTGCGGCGCGCACGGCCGAGCTGTGGGCCGCGCCCGCGCCCGACGCCGCCCTCATGCTGCACGCGACGCTGCACCCGGCTGACAGCAACGGCGAGCAGATACGCCGCCTGCTCTGTTGCGCTGTGTTGCCGCCTGCCGCCTGCGTCTGACGCCGACGCCACGTGCTCAGGGTCGCGCCGCCGCTGACGGGCGCGGCCGCCTTCCGCCTCGTGCTCGACAGCAGCGACCTGTTTGGGCGCGTCGTGTGCTACAAGTTCGACGTTGTCACGTTGACTGATATGCTTGTACAATGACATTCAAAGCACAGCACGACGCACGGGCCATGTGGCGCCTGCTGCTCGTCGTGGCGGCGGTCGCTGCCTCGGCGGCCTCGGCGCACCTCATCCGCTTCGACCTGCCCGCGGCGTACCCGTACCAGAACCGCGTGCGCTGGTGCGCCGCCCTCGCCCGCACGCGCACAACGCAACGCGCTGCTCACGTGCACACGCGCGCACGCAGCGTCAGCCAGTACAGCAACAAGGACGCGCTGGTGATGGGCAAGTACAAGGTCTCGGGCGTGCGCGGCTCGGGCTCGACCGTGTCGGTGACGGTGCGCGTGCCACGGGCGGGGCAGCACGTGCCGCGCGCTCAGCACATGGAGTGCAAAGGTCGTCGACCGCTTCGGGAACCGGCTGCACGCGAACCCAAACATCAAGGATCCGGGCGCGTTTGTCGTGACGACGCCGAACCACTCGGACCTGGACGTGTGCTTCGCCAACAACCTGCACGAGGGTGCGCAGGCGCACGTGCGCAGGCGCGGCGGCTGAGCGGGCGAGGCGGTCAGGCGTCGGCATGAGCGAGTCGCTCACGGCCGACATTGAGCTTGAGATCAAGACCGGGTACGAGGCCGTCGACTACGACGAGCTAGCCAAGCTCGAGAACCTCAAGCCGGCCGAGATCGAGCTGCGCAAGATGGTGCCGTCGGCGTTGTGAGCGCGACAGCCACTGACTCACACGCGCGCGCGTCCGCAGGCGGCTATCGTTGACGCGATGGTGGTCGAGCGCAGGTTCCTGAGCGAGCGCGAGGAGCAGCTGCGCAACACGAACGAGTCGACGTACGAGCGCGTCAAGGTGCGGTGCTGGCTCCGCCTGCTCGGGCGCCGTCTGAGTGCGGTGCGCAGTGGTTCAGCATCGCGTCGATGGCCCTGCTCGTCGTCCTCGGCATCTACCAGGTGCGCTCGCCCCACACTCACTGGCGCGTGCACTCAGTCGCCGCCGCCATGCAGGTGCTGCACATGCGGTCCTTCCTCAAGAAGAAGAAGGCTATCTGAGCGACACCCGTGTCTTTTTGCTGAGCGCGTGTATCGTCGCTAGGTTATGGCGTACACCCGCGTCGCTGCTTCACACGGCGGCGTCCACGGCCACGCTCAGGCGCCCGTTAAAGTCGAGCCGCAGCAGCAGCAGCGCCATGTGCGGGTGCTCGACGCTGCCCTGCAGCAGTAGCAGTGAGCGCAGCAGCGTCGCCGCGTGCCCGTCAAACACCTACCGCGCGCGCGCATCAGCTGTCGTCGCGGCTGTCCCGCAGCGCACGCACGTCGCACAGCCGACCGGCCTCGGCGGTGGCCTTTTGCGCGGCCGCCAACGTCCGCCCGCGCTCGATCTCCTCGGCCCCGAGTGCACTGCGACGCCGCCGCCGCCGCCGCCTGTCAGCCGTCGCAGGCGCTGCAACGGCGCACGCACTGCGCAAACAGCGACAGGCATCGCCCCAGCCCCGCAAAGAACGCAAACGCAGCCTTGAGCAGCGCCCAGACCGCGCGGCGGTGATCGTCGTCGGCCAGCAGCACCTGCGACTCCAGGTCCTCGAGCCACGCGTCGAGCGCGCTCTCGAGGTCGTCGTACGCAGCCGCTGCCGCAAGCCTGCGCACCGCGTCAGCCATGCTCACGTGTGTGTGTGCACAAGCGCACCGGCGCTCCAGCGTGGGCATACTCGGCTCGATCGCGTCGCCCTGGAGGTAGTGCTGCAGCTGGTCGACCCAGAATGCAGTCTGCGCGGCGTCGCGTGAGCTGCGGGACCGCTTCGCACGCGCACGCACCCGTTGCCGCCGCAACACGAGCGTGTGCACGGCCGGAGCCACCGCGCGCAGGTCACCGTCCACGTGCCGGTGCAGCCGCCGCGCGACCTGGACGCGGGGGGGCGTGAGCGTCGCCGTGCGCCAAGTCAGCACTCGCTGCGCACCTCGTTCGCCGGCTGCCACGTCGCATGTGCCGCCTGCTGCACGCGCACAACCGTGCACAGCAGCCGAAACACGCGCTGCAGCCTGCGCGTGCGGCGTCAGCGCACTGTGGCCTCACTTGCTGCCGACGGGCGCACCGCTGTTGCACGCGCGCATGCAACAGCAGGTCCAGCGGCGGCCCGACCGCGACACTCAGTGTCACCGCGTAGCCAAAGGCGGCGCGGTAGTCTGGGGCAGGGCTGAGTGGTGCGACATTGAGCCGACGCGAGCGCACCCTCGTCGTCGTCCGCGCCGCCATCGCCAGCGGTCTGCACGCCCCACACCAGCCGCCCGAGCTGCTCCATGTCGCTCTCGGCCATGGCGATGGCCGAGCAGCATTGGCGAAACAGCACGTCGAGGTCTGGAGGGCGGTGAGCGACGAAAGCAGCGGCGGCGGGCAATTCTCACCGGGCTTGCGCTTTGCGCTGCTCGTCGCGGTCATGAGCGTGTCGCAGCCGCGCAGGAACGTGCTGAGGATGTCGCCGCGCCCGAGCAGCAGCGTCGCGCGGGCCAGCTGCGCCGTCCGTGAGCACGTAGAGCAGCAGCAACAGCTGCTCGCACCCGCATCGTCCGCAGCAGGTCGCCGTCCGGGCCCATCATGACGCGGCACATCGTGCGCGACACGCGCGTGTGCGCCTCGTTCACGGCGGCCTCGAAGGCGTCCCACGGCGGCACCGTCCCGTTATCGGCGTCGCGCACGTCGAGGCTGTGGGCGAGCGCGGCGCGGTCGTCGTCGTCTTGCGGGCGCGCGTCAGTCGCACGCTGCGCACACGTGCGGCCGCCCAGCGACGCACCCAGCCGGACGTGCTTTGCGGCGCTGATCACGCGCACGGCGCGGCCCGCAAACAGGATCCGCGTCGCGGTCGAGACCGCCACGAACGCCGGCCGCTGCGCGTCCACGACAGCCACGGCGCCATCCGGGCGCTGCTGGATGAAGAACTCGGCGCCGAGCTGCGGCGACAGCGCGCCGTGCGCCAGCCACGCGGCCAGAAAGCGGTACAGCACACGGCGCGCCCGGTCGGCGATACTGCGCCGCTGCGTCAGTCACACGAGAGATCTGGCAGCGGCCCGCGCACCGTCCGTGCAGCTCGCGCATCGGCCCGACTGCGTCCGCCTCCTGCGCCGCCAGCAGCGACAGCAGCGGCCCGGCGCGCAGGTCCTCGGCCTGCACGCGCTCCGCCGTCGCGCGCATCGCGGCCAGCGGCGCCTCAAACTGCGCACGCCGATGGTCAGCTCGCGGCGTGCACTGCATGCAAAGGCGAGCGCACCGGCCGGACCGCGTCCAGCACGGCGCCGATGGGCGTGTGCGCGCGCGCGAGGATGCGGCCCTCCAGCGCCAGCAGCGCGCGCCGGTACCGATCGAGCTCGGCGTCGACGGCGGCCGCGAGCGCGTGGCGCACGAGCGCGTGCTCGCCGCCCGCGACGAGCGTGCCGGCGACGAAGGCGCGCAGCGCGCGGTAGTGCGACCCGAGCCGGGCGGCGCTGGGACGCACATCAGGCGCGTCCGATGGCGTGTCTGGGCGCGCGCACCCGTTCAGCAGTACGCGCTCGCCCGGGTGCACGAGCGGCAAATCCTTCGCAAGGCGGATTGCACCTGCACGCGCGCACGCCCGCGCCGTCAGCTGCTGAGCCGCGAAACGGGGCCGCGCGCACCGGCGCCGTCGTCCGCGAAGACGTCGCCCGCAAAGCCGGCAAGGGCCGCGACAAGGTCGTGCAGCATGGCCGTGCGTCACACTTCGAAAACGCAGCCACGCCGCACCCAGCGTGGCTGCAGCGTCGGTCTCACAGCATGCGCACACGCGCCCGCAGTGCTCGACGAGAGATGGCCGCCGCCGCGTCGTGGGCCGCGTTCTGGAACCACCCGGCCGGTGCACCCGTCGTGCGCCACCGTGCGCGCACGTGCTGACGCGCGGCGATGAACAGGCCCCAAGACCGTGCACTTCTGGGCGCCGGCGATGAAGTGGGGGCTCGTCGTGGCCGGTCTGAGCGACATCAACCGGCCGGTGGAGAAGCTGAGCGTGCTGCAGGTGTCGGGTGCGTGCGGTTGCGCGCGGTGGGGCGGCGCGCGATCGTGACGGGGCGCGCAACCAGGCCTCGCCGCGACGGGCCTCATCTGGTCGCGGTACTCGCTCGTGATCCAGCCCAAGAACTGGAGCCTCTTCGCCGTCAACATCTTTGTCGCCGCGACCAATCTGTACCAGGTCGGGCGGCTTGGCCTGTGCGTCGCCGGCGCGTGTGTGTGTGTGCGCGCGCGCGCGCGAGCTGACACTCGAGCGCGCGCATAGCTACTGGCGCGAGCAACAGGAGAAGCAGAAGCAGGCGGGCGCCGCGAGCACGCCGGGCCGTGCGGCATGAGCTCTCCGACACAGGGTGCGTCCGCCGCGCCTGCGCCCCCTCCCGTCGGCTGCTCGCCCGCCCCGCCCTCTGATGAACTACATTCTGCAATGCTGAGCGCGCGCGCCTCGTTGCGCCGCGGCCCCGTGCGGAACAACAAATGTCACATTACCACAATACTGAGGCCCTCCTGCCCCCTTCTTCCTTCTCCTCCTCTGCGTGACCGTCGCGGCGCGGTCTGACGTGCGCACGCACCCCGCAGATGTGTGTTTATTTTCGGAGCAGAATGGAAAGCGCAGCCACGCCAAAGAAAGCAAATCAGAAAAATGCGCGCAGACGCCCTCAGAACCACCGCTCCTGCGGGTGCCGCCGCGTCCCACCGCCCGAGGACGACTTGCGCACGTACTGGAAGTTTACGTGCTGGTTGCCCTTGACCTCCTGCAGCGGCCCGCGCGCGCGCGCAGTCAGATGCCGTGGACGACGCGCAGCAAGCAGGGCGACGCGCCTTTTCCCACGAGATGAACATGTACGGCCGGTGCTCGTACCGGTACAGGTTCTCGGCGAGCGTGACGCGGTGCGGGTCGGCGGCGACCATGTCGATCGGAAAGCTGCATCGTGGTCAGCCGGGCATAGGCCGGCCGCGCGCGCACGGGAGCCGCACCCCTCAATGCCCAGGCGCACTTTCTTGAAGCCGCGGTCGTACAGGATGTCCTTGATGAGGTCGCGGTTCTCGGCAAAGCCCAGGAAGCGGCACACGTCCGAGTTAAAGACGACTGCGCGCGCGTGTCACCCCGCAAATCGCGGGTGTGATCGTGCGCGCGCGCGCGCATGCTCACCTCGCTTTGTGTTTTCGTCGAACGGCGGCGGCGTGGCCGGGTCCCACTTGATCACCTCATCCGAAAACAGGAAGACGATGTGCGCCTGGCGGTCGCCGAGCGCGACGCACTTCTCGAGGAGGGGCGCGATGTGTAGCGGAAAGTGCACGTTGGTGAAGTGCCCGGCCGCGCCGCGGTTCGACAGAACGTGCATGAGCTTGCCTTGCGCCACCGCGTGAGCCCCCCGCCAGGCGCACGCACGGACACGGCGACTGCGCACCGAGGTTGCGGCACACGATTTTCTGCAACGACACGGGGATCAGCAAATACTCGCATGCGTCCACCAGGTCCGCGACCTCGACGTCGGGCGGGCACTTGACGACGCCTGCGCGCGCAATCGGGCGCATCAGCGGCCGGCGCGAACGGCAAGAAACGCGCGCGCACCGTCGCGGTAGTACGTGAGCGCGCCCTGGAACGCCTCGGGCGCGATCGTCGTGTTGTCGAGCTTGTAGACGCCGTCGGCCGAGGGCCGCGTCAGGCCGCTCTCGAGTGCCGAGCCAAACATGCGCCCGAGCATCGTGTCCGGGTACCTGCGCAGATCGGCCAGCGCGACGCGGTACTCCTGCCCGTCGAGCGCGAGCGTGACCGTCTGCTCGTCCGTCACCGTCGCTGTCGGCACCACGCCCGCGCGCCCACCCTCGCCACTGCCGCCGCCGGCTCCGCCCAGCGCGCTCGAGAAGCTGAGGCGCTTGAGGCGCATGCTGGTCGATGACGATGACGCGGCCCCGAGCGTGTCGGACGACGACGTGCTCCCGACCTGCACCAGGCTCGGCGACGGCAGCACGGCGGGCGCGCCCGACGCCGCGGTGGCCGCCAGCGCCGAGGCCGAGGGCGACGACGAGGACGAGGGCGGCCGCGGGCCGCGCGCTGGCGTGGCGGTGCGCGTGCGGTGCGGATGGCGCGCGGCCTCGTCCACGCGCAGGCGCTCTCCGGCGAGCAGGCCCTCGCGCGGATGCGCGTCGTCGTCGTCGTCGTCGTCCGTGCCGTCCTCGCCCTCGCCCTCGGCGCCCTCGTCGTGCTCGTCCTCTGCGCCGTCGTCGCGCTCGCCCTCGTCATCCTCGTCGTCAGACATGGCCGCGTGTCACACTTCAAATCTCGATGGCACTGCCACGTGAGCGCGCCATCGCGCTCGACGCCGTCGTGCTCGCGACGCGCGCGTGCCAGAACGTGTTCAAGGCGCTTGTGACGGGCGAGACCGTGATCAAGAAGGACAAGTCGCCGGTGACCGGTGCGCGCGCGCGCACGCCCTCGTCACTCTCTCTCCCGCGTCCTCACCGCGCGCTCTAGTCGCCGACTACAGCGCCCAGGCCGTCGTCAACAGCGTGCTCATGCGCGCCTTCCCGGCCGACCCGATCGTCGGCGAGGAGGATGCCAAGGCGCTGCGCGCGCCCGAGGGCCAGGCGCTCAAGGACAAGGTCCTCGCCCTGACCAACGCCGTCCTGCCGCCGTTTGCGCAGCTGAATGAGACGCAAGTGCTCGACGCGATCGACTACGGCGTGTACGCGGGCGGGCCCCGGGGCCGCCACTGGGCGCTCGATCCGATCGACGGCACCCTCGGCTTCCTGCGCGGCGAGCAGTACGCCGTGTGCCTCGCGCTGATCGTGGACGGCGTGGTCAAGGTACGCGCCGACGCACGCGCTGGGCTGCGACGCGGCTCGCTGATGCGCGCGCGCCCCCCAGCTCGGTGTCATGGGTTGCCCGAACCTGCCCGTGAAGGCGAGCGAGCCCGACGGTCCGCGCGGCTGCATCTTTGTCGCGGTCGAGGGCGAGGGCGCGTTCCAGGTGGCGCGGCGCGCACACATTCGCCAAGCGCGCACACACAAGCTGACGGACGGCCGCGCGTCGCCAGCGCACGCTCGACGACGCATCCGAGCACCGCATCCACGTCAGCGGCGTGACGCAGACGAGCGCGGCCAACTTTTGCGAGAGCGTCGAGTCGGGCCACGTGTGCGCCGTGGCTTGCCGCGCCGCTGCCTGACACGCAGCGTGCAGAGCAACCACAGCGACTCGTCCAAGGTCTCGGAGCTGCTCGGCATCACGGCCGCGCCCGTGCGCATGGACAGCCAGTGCAAGTACGCGTCGATCGCGCGCGGCGACGCAAGCATCTACCTGCGCCTGCCGACGATCAAGGGCTACGAGGAGAAGATCTGGGTGCGGCGCGCTGGTGCGGGCGCGGTGCATGCCCGCTGACGCTGGTCGGGTGGGGGGGCGCAGGACCACGCGTCGGGTTGGCTGCTCGTGCGCGAGGCCGGCGGGCAGGTCACGGACGTGCAGGGCCGGCCTCTCGACTTTTCGATCGGGCGCACGCTCAAGAACAACTCGGGTGCGCCCGGGCTGCTGCTGCTGCGAGCGCGAGCACTGACCGCGCGCGCGCGCGCGCTGCCAGGCGTCGTCGCGACCAACGGGCACATCCACGAGGCCGTCGTCGACGCCGTCAAGCGCGTGCTTGGTGGTGCTCAGTGACAGACAGCTGTGCCGCGTGTCACAGAGCGATGGGCCGCTACCGCCAGCGCAGGTCGGCGGCCGCCGCGGCGCGCCCCGCCACCGCCGCGCCCGACCGCGACGAGCTCGACGTGGGCGGCGGCGAGCGCGGCGGCGAGATTCCCGAGGTCGACGACGACTCGCGCGTGGGCGCGCAGCTGGGCGACGCCAATGTGAGCGTGCCGCCAGTGCTGACCAAGGTGCGCGCCCGCGCCCGTCCCTGGCGCCGGTCGTGGCTGAGTGCGGGCGGTGCAGCTCGGCAGCGCCGCCGCGAGCGAGCGCGAGTGGGCGTGCTCGGCCATCAGCCACCTGGTCGAGGAGGCCGACGCGCTGCGCACGCTGCTCGCGCACCACGTGATCGACCTGCTGCTCGCCCGCCTCGTCGACGCCGAGCGCACCGTCCAAGTCAGCGCCGCCGGCGCCCTGCGCAACCTCACAGCCGCTGGCGGGCTCGACGTCGGCCGCACGCTGCTGGCCAAGGGCGTCCTGCAGGGCGTGGACGCGCTGCTCGCGGCCGTGGTGCGCGCGGTTGCTGCTCCCGCCCGTCACGGCGCTCACGCGCGCACCAGACGCCCTTTCTCGCCGCCGCCGACTCGGACGACCGCCCTGTCGCGCTCGACTTTCTTGAGCAGCTGCTCGCCGTGCTGTGGTCGCTCTGGTGCGTGTGTGCCGCGCGCATCGAGCCGCGCCGCTGACCCGACGGCCGCTGCCGCAGCGAGAACTTTGAGCAGGCCGTGGACCACGTCACGGCGTCGGCCAGCGCGCTCGACGCGGTCTTCGCCGTGATCGCGCAGCCGCGCCCGCGCGTCCCGCCATCGCTGCTGCACATTGCCGGTGTGTGCGCGCTGCGGCTGCAGGCGATATCGTCGTGCCGCTCACGGCCCGCCGCAGCCGAGCTGCTCGTGACCATCTCGGAGGAGAACCCGGCGCTGACACAGCTCGTGGCGCAGCGGCCGGCGGGCGCGCAGGAGCTGCTGCGGCTGACGTCGGTGCGCGTGACTGCTGTGTGCTCGCCTGCCTCCCTTGACACCACTTGGGCGGGCGCAGGTCGAGGCGCACAACGCCGAGGTCGGCCCCGACCCGCTCGTGCGCGTGCTCGGCACGGGTATGCGCGCACTGGCAGGGCAGACGAGCACGGCTCACGCGCTTGCGCAGGCGTGCTGTACAACCTGCGCGACGCCGTCAAGGCTGCGGGCGGGCCAGACGTGCACCTGGCGATCGTGCCGGCGATGGTGGCCGTGCTGCGCGAAGAGACGGCGGCGGCGATCGCGCGCATCGTCCCGAACCTCGCCCTGACCGCGCCCGACCGGCCGGTGCGGGCGTCGGAACCGCGCAACACCGATGCGGAGCACACACACACGGCCGCGCGCACGCAGATCCAGGACGCGTCCGTCGACAGCCAGGCCGAGACCGCGCGGCTGACCAAGGTGTGCGTGGGTCGGGTGTGGATGTTGTGGGTCGGGTGTGGCGACAGCGCGGCGTGCGGGTGGCGCGTGCGGTGCATGCCGCGTGCAGCGCGACTGACGCGCTTGCCCGCGTTGCAGCGCTCGATCGACGCGCTCGCCCGGCTGCTGGACGCGCAGCAGCTGTGCATGGAGGTACTGAGCAACGTCGCCGCGAGCATCGTAGAGGAGGGCGAGCAGAGTGCGCTTGAGGCACGCACCACAAGCCCACGCACCGTCTCACGTCGCGCGGCAGCTGGCGACGGCTGGGAGGACACGGACGAGGTGGCCGACGACGACAACGATGATGGCGGCGCCTTGGCCGAGAGCGCGCCTGCCGCAGCCGCACACGTCGGCCGCGCCGCCGACACACTCGCCGCCAAGACCCTGCTGCGAGCGCAGCTGCCGCGCATCACGCTGCAGCGCTGCCAGTGCGGCCCGCCCGAGATCTACACGCCCGTGGCCAGCGCGACCGACCCCGCGGTGCGTCGGTCTGCGTCTGCGCGTGCTTGCTCACACGCGCGCAGGCGGTGTCGCCGTCGCTGCGGGCGCTGCTCGGGCGGCTCGCGCTGGTGCAGACGCGTGCCGTCGCGTGCCTGCAGAACCTGCTGAGCATCTACCCCGCCGCGTCGGTACGTTGCCAAGGGGCTTGTCCGACTGCCGGCTAACAAAGCGCAGTTTTTTGCCGTCGAGTCGTGGGCAGACGTGTGGCGCGGGCTGTTTGAGCTGGGCGTGACGGTGCGCGGCTTGCCCTGCGGCCACGGCGCGTGATGCTGACCCGGCCGCAGACGCAGACGCTGCCCGGGGTCGATGTGGATGCGATGCATGAGGCGATCACGGGCGCGCTCTTTGCGCTCGCGCGGCAGCTGGACGCGACGCAGCAGCTCGGTGCCGCGATCGTGCCCACGGTGTGTCGCGTGCTGCGTCACCGCGCGCGTCGCTCAAAGGCCGGTCGCATACACAGCCAGCGCAGCTCAAGATGCTCGCGGACGCCGTTGCAGGCTCGGGCAACGTCGACATCCGCGTCAACGCCGTTGGCACGCTCGGGCTCGTCGAGAAGCACTCGCGCGGGAACGATGCCGTCAGCCTTGTGCGTGCCCCCTCTGCTGCGCGATGGCACGAGCTAACGTGCGGCCTACAGGAGTGTGCGCGGACGCTGCTTGCCGCGCTTGCCGACGCGTCGCCACTTGTCGTGGCCGCGAGGTGTGCGCGCGCGTGATGGCCGTGCTCCGCCTGATTGTCTCACCGTGCGCACCAGCCTTGACAACCTGTTTGACATCTTTGGCGACGTCGACAAGAACCACATCCTCGCGGCGTGCCAGGGGCTCGAGCAGCTCGGCGCCTGCCACGCGCGTCTGAAGCAGCAGGTGTGCGGCTCGCGGCCTTGTGCACACACGCTCACACGCGCGCGCGCCCAGCTCCCGCAGCTGAAGGGCAACCTCGAGCGCGACGCGTACGCGCACGTGGCTGAGGCGCGACAGAACCTGCGGCGCTTCCTGGACTACAAGGCGCGCGAGAGATCGTGAGCGCACTTGTCATGTGCGATGCCGCGTGAGCGCGACCGTGACCGCGACCGTGACCGTGACCGCGACCGTGACCGCGACCGTGACCGTGAGCGCGGCGAACCGGCGCCAGCGTCGGCAGATGCACCGCCGCCGCCGCCCGCTGCGCCGCCGGCCGCGCGCGAGGCCTACGCGATGCTGGTGATGCACACGCCCGAGTACCTGTGCGGCGCCCTGACGCTGGCGTGGTCGCTGCGGCGGAGCGGGACGCGCGCCGACGTGGTGCTGATGACGACGGCCGACGTGCGTGCGGCGGTGGCGGAGGCGCGGGCGGCGCTGGACGGACTCGGCGTGCGCGTGGTCGAGGTGCCGGCGATCCGCGCGCGCGCCGTGCAGGCCCAGTCTAGGCGCTTCCGGCACATGTACCGCTGGATCGACCTGTGCTTCACCAAGTACAACGCGTTCGGCCTGACCGAGTACGCCAAGGTCGTCTTCCTCGACGCCGACATGCTCGCGCTGGCCTGCCCGGACGCGCTGTTCGACCTGCGCGCCCCCGCCGGCATCTGCTCCGCCGTGGGCGACTCGGCGGAGGAGCAGGAGCGGTGGCACGGGCGCGAGCTGCCCGCAGACCTCGTCCGGCGCAGCGTCCGCACCAACTACGGCATCCGCGGCTGCGTGCTCGTGCTCGAGCCCGCCCAGAACGACCTCGACGCCATCCGCGCCCTTCTCGCCCGCCGCGGCTCGTACGGCACGCCCGACCTCCACGTCGGCCCGGACGAGCGCCTGATCAGCGAGTACTTTGACGGGCCCGACGCCCCGCCCGGCCCGCCCCGCGCCTGGACGCATGTGCATGCGCGCTACGGCAGCAACTCGTGGGGCAAGCGCGACTACGACCAGGTGCTCATGCACTTTGTCTCGGAAAAGCCGTGGCGGTACGAGACGCACTGGGACGACTTTGACGTGTGGGAAGGCGCGGCGCGCGACCTGTGCCTCGCCCACCCTGCTGCGCGGGCCACGTTTGAGCGGTACGCACGCAAGCTCTTCGCCGCGGGGTCTGCGGCCAGTGCAGCCAGTGCGGCCAGTGCAGCCTTAGAAGCAGACTGAAATGGGATAATGCGGCAGCACGATCGGAGGGGGTGGGCGCATCACTGACGGCAGAAGCAGCACAGTCGCGCGGGTCCGCTTCGCGGTAGTCCGGCGGCCCGGGGTTATTGCGTGATGTCGTAGACCTCGACGACCGCGCACTCGAATGCGTTGACGCCGTCGCCCGCCAGCGGCTCGTTCTCGAACGTCTCGCACCAGGTCGACCGACCGTTGCGGAAGTCGTTATCGATCGACAGCGCCTGTCCGCTGTGCGCCGGTCGGGTCAGCGTCTCGTGGCGCTGTGGGCGCGCGCCGTGCCTGCCGCCGCCGATGACCAGCCCGCGGTCCGTCGCGCGGATGAAGAAGCTGTTGGCCGAGTCGTTTGTGCGGTACCTGCGCGGCGAGGCGTGCGGTCAGCGTTCGAGGCCGCACCCGTCGCTGCACCGACGCGCAGACGCACGAGACAGACTGCCCGCTGCCGTGCTTCTGGCGGTCCTGGATCATGACCGCGCGGTCCATCTTGGCCCACGGCCAGACCTGGACCTGCGCGCGGCCCGTCAGCCGCCGCAGCTGCACGCTCACGCGCACGGATGCTCACCTCGGGCGTCAGCTTGAACACGAAGCACTCGCCTGTGCCGTAGTACATCTTGTCTGACTGGCGCGGGCGCTGCCAGCCGCGTGCGCGCACGAGCGTCGTGAACCGCGAGCGCCGCCGCAGCACACGGGCGCCGCACCTTGCTGAACGCGTCGCTCAGGTACACGCCGAAGCACTGGTTACCGGTCGTCTTGATCAGCTGTCCGGGCGCCGTCACGTCGCTGCAACAGCACCACAGCGGCGCGCGGCCACGCACGAGGAACAGCGGCTCACACGTGCCGCACTTTTGGAACAGGCTGTTGAGCGAGTACCCGTCCGACATGGTCGAGAACAGCAGGTCGAGGTCGTGGCTGCGGAAGCGCGCCGGCACCCACTTCCACACCTCCTGCGGGCAGCCGCGGTGTGAGCACGTGTGTGCACCTACGCGGTGGCGGCCCACACATGCAGCATGTCGTCGCTAATGATGGCCGACGGGTTCGACAGCTCGGGCAGCGCGCGCACGTACAGCGATCCGACATCGCCCGAGTTGAGGTGGTCCAGCTGCACCTGGTGCAGCGTCTGCGTGCACGTGTGCACGCACGGGTCGGCACGCCGTCAAGCGGGCGAGAGCGCACGCTGTCAAGCGGGCGAGCACGCACGCACCTGGTTGAGCTGCCGGAACGCCGAAAAGTCGCTGCGCTGCAGGTTGTAGCTGAACCCGCGGCCCCACAGCTCGTTGAACGTGGCCGAGTCCTGCATCTCGAGAAAGTCGCGGACGAGCGCGTCGATGGCGTCGATCGAGGCTGCGCGCGGTCGCGTGAGGACGGCCGAGCGACCCGGGTCGCCGTACGCTGCTTCAGGATGCGGCGCTCGAGCATGCCCAGCGCGCCCATGGCCACGCGGTAGAGCACCTTGCAACCTTCGAGGCAGAACGAATCCATGACGATGTACAGCTGTGGCAGCGGGAGCGTGCTGCATGATTGGTCACGCGGTCAGGCGGGCAACGCTCCACGGGCTCGGGCGAGCGCGCGCACCCGATGAACATGCGGCAGAACAGCTTTTTCCAGAACGGCTGCCACTTGACCTTGCCCATGCCACCGCCGAGCGACTTGACGTGCTTCCAGACGGCGGGCACGGCGCGCTTGGCCATGTCGACGAAGACGAACGCAAACAGGTTCGTCTCGCGACTGCAGCCGCGGCGCGCGTGAGCGATTGGCACGGCAGCGCACGACAGCGCACGCGAGTGCACCTGCTGCACGGGAAGTAGCGCCAATCGTTGGCGCCGATCGACTCCTTGATCATGGCCAGGATCGAGGCGAGCGCGCCGTCGGCGCTCATGTGGTGCAGGAGCAGCGTGAGGGTCGGCGCGATGAACGGGCAGAACAAAAGCTGAGGAAAGTCGTTGCCAATGATGCACATGATCTCGTGCGCGACCTGGCGCGCGGCCGCTCAGCGCCCGACGCCAACGGCGGGGAGCGCGCCACACGCACCCGAATCCCGTGCGGCGACAGCGCCAGCGCGTCAAACAGCGGCTCGCTGCCGAAGAGCGGCACCTGCGGGTTGGTGAGGCGCGCGGTGCCAAAGGCACGCTGCAGCCCGAGCGCGAAGCTGCGCTCGTAGTCTGTGCGCGGGTCGTGTGAGACGCGTCGTGTGAGCACGGGTCGCAGGAGCACGTGGCGCGCACCCGCTAGGCCCTTGGTGTACACGAGCGCCTGCCACTTCTGCGAGCGCGCGCGCGCGCGGAGTGGTCCGTCTCAGTGCGCGTAGACCGCGCACGTGCGAGTGGGCGTGCCTCGCCGCGTATCTCGTTTGGGATCCCGTTACGGAGGATGCTCTTGAGGTCGCGGATCTTGCGCTTGTTGCTCATGGCGGTGAGCGACATGGCCGAGCTGTTGGCCTCGTGCCAGGGCTTGTTGCGCTGCCCGAGCGCCAGTGCCGCGCCGAGCACTTCCTCGCTCCAGGCCACCAGGGGCAACGCGTACGAGAACTGCGGCACGGCGGCCGAGGTCGAGCGCGAGCGGCTGCCGCTGCTCATGCCGCCCGACGAGCCCATGGAGCCGACACTGTCCTCGCCCATGCCCAGCCGCGCCATGTCGCCGCCGCCGCCGCCGCCGCCGCCGCCGCGGGGCGAGCCCGACAGGTGCTGCTGCAGCAGCGCGTCGTCGATAAGCGCGGGGCCGCCCATGACGACCGACGCGTTTGTCGTGATCTGGAAAACTGACAGGGGGTGTCCACCATGCCGGCGAATGCTGACAGCCGCGCGCAGATGCCGGACGCGGTCGCCGCACAGGTCGCCTTCTACTTCAGCGACAGCAACCTGGCCAAGGACCGGCACCTGCAGCACCTCATGGCCGAGCACCCGGATGGCCGTGCGTGGTCGCCGCTCGCGCGGACCCGGGCAGCCAACGTCGGCCGCGTGCGCAGTAGTCGCGCTCGATGCGCTGCTCACTTTCAACAAACTGCAGCGGCTCGGCGCGACCGTGCCGCTGCTGCGCACGGCCGTGCGCACGATCGATTGGCTCTACGTGTGCACGTGGCCCCCGATCCGCTGGCTGAGGCTGAGACCGCGCGCGCACCGTGCGCAGCTCAGCGCCGACGAGACGATGGTCGGGCGCCGCGTCCCGTTCGCCGCGCCGGCCGACGTCGACGAGCGCATGGTCTACGCCGAGCGCCTCCCGCCCGCACCCGACCACGACAAGCTGCGCGAGCTCTTTGTGCGCTTCGGGGCGGTGGCGTACGTCAGGTGCGTCGCGTTGCACGCTTTGTGTGCGCCCCCGTGCCGACCGAGGAGCCCTGCGCGTGCGCGCGCTCAGTCTCCCGCGCTACGCCAACAACAGCCCCAAGGGGTTTTGCTTTGTAGAGTTTGAGCAGCGCGAGCAGGCGCAGCGCGCCCAGGCTGAGGCACGCTCGTGCATGCGCCTATCGCGACCGCGGTTGACCTGCGACCGCGCGCGCAGATCGCGGCACTCAAGCGCGCCGACGTGACCACGCTCGACACGCCCAGCCGGCAGCTGCGGTCGATGCGCGTCCTGTCCAAGTGTGTGGCGCGCCGTGCATGCCCTGCCACGACGCGCTGAGCGCGGGACAGGGCCGAGTGGCTTAGGCTGCGCACCGAGTATCTGCAGCACATGAAGGAGCAGCGGCACGTAGTGGGCCTCGCCGTGCACCCGGAGCCGAGGCCCGGCCCGCGCCCGGCCGCGTCGTCGTCGCCCGCGGCAGACGCGCCGCCCGCCCGCCCCGCGCGCAAGGACGAGTACCTGCCGGGCCTGATTGTGCACGTGAGCGGCCTCACGCCCGACACGACCTCATCGTCGCTGCGCAAGCTGCTGGACGGTGCGCCTGCCCGTGCTGCTGCTGCTCACCGCACCGCGGCTGACGTTGTTCGCGATAGCGGGCGGGTGCAAGGTGGCGTACCTGGACCACGAGCGCGTGAACAGCGAGGTGCGCGTGCACCCAGTCTCGCGCTCCTCCTAAGCCACGCGCGGCCCAGGCGCACGTGCGGCTGACCGAGCCCGACGACGCGTCACGGGCGATTGCGCTACTGGGTGCGCGGCCGCCGCTGCAGGTGCTTGCCAGTTCCACCTTGCGGCAGTCCGGCTGACCCGACCGCAGGCGCGCGTGCTGGCGGGCGAGGAGGAGGCGGCGTACTGGCGGCTGGTCGTGAAGCTCAAGCGTTCGTCGTTCAAGGTGGCGCAGCGCAAGCAAGAGCACGAGGCCGCACCCGTCGCGGGGACCGTCGCGGTGCCGCAGCCGGAGGAGCCGACCAAGCCCAGGGCGGGCAAGAAGAAGAAGACCAAGACGGCCAAGCGCGTGCACCTCAAGTTTGGCGAGAACGGCGAGAGCGAGAGCGAGGGCGAGGGCGAGGGCCAGGGCGAGGGCGAGGATGCGGCCAACAAGCGCCAGCGCGAGAGCGCCGAGGACGAGCGCGAAGGCAAGCGCGCGCGCGTGGGGTGATCGTCGTTGTCTTCAGTCGACGTGTACAGCCTTCGCACTGCTGCGTCGCTGGCGCACGACCCACTCGGCCGTGGCGATGGTCACGGCCATCGAGGCCACGTTGACGAGCGCAAACAGGCGGCCCTCGGCCTGCGCGGGCGTGTCGCCGGCCGCGGCCAGGCTCGGCAGGGTGAGCGGCAGCACGATGTACGCGACGCGCGCGAGGCCGACCCAGTAGCCCGCGCCCACGTGCCGGATGGACCAGTCGCGGTGCGCGACAAAGTCGGCGTTGGTCGCGGTCACGTACGCACGGAAGTAGGTCGCGAGGAGCCAGACGCCCGCCGCGGCCGTCACGGCGTCGTGCCACGTCCACTCGCCGGTCGTCGCGAGCGGCGTGTGGGCGCGCAGCACCATGAACAGCAGGCCGCTCACACCGATGCTGCGCGCGCGTGCGCAGGCATCAGACGCGCCGCCACAGGGTAGGAAGTGCGTGCCTGAAGCCGGAGAAGGCGACGACGCTGCCGAGCGTGTTGTGCACCTTGGGCGCGCGCTGGCGGACGATCTGCGCGGCCCGTGAGCGCGCATCGGCCACCGCCCGCGCAGCTGGCCCACGCACGTCCGACAGCTGCAGCGGCGCGAAGGCGGCCCAGAGCACGCCGACGGCAAAGTGGAACATGCTTAGCAGCGGGTGGCCGACGTAGTGCAGCGACATCGGCAGGCCCGTCGCGGGCGAGCGCAGGGGCAGCACGCTCGCACACGACAGGCTGAGCGCGACCGGCGAGGCGTGGCCCGGCACGGACGTGACGACGTCGAGCGGCGGCGCGGGCGCAAAGGCCGGCCACGGCGCGATGGTCGCGAGCTGAGCGGCGGCCGCATCGCGGAACGCGCGCACGACATCGGCGCCGCCGTTGAGCGCGGGGCCAGACGTGCGCCAGAGCACGTGTAGCTCGCTCGTGCACAGCGCCAAGAGCACGGCCGAGAGCAGCCACGCGGCCGCCTGCACCGCGACGGGCACGTTACCGCGGATCGAGCGCGACATCAAATCAAGCTCACAGAGCGGGCAAGGGGTTGGGGCTGCACGGCAGCCGGCACGCGCGGGGCCACATGCGGCCTTTACACTCACTGGCAGGTCGGCTTGTCGGATGAGCGGTCACACGGCGTTGCCGGGGTCGTCGAGCGATGCGCGCGACGGCGGCGCCTGCTCCCCGGCGCCCGACGCGTCCGACACGTCCGATAGGCTCGCGGGCGCCCGGGCCATCTCCTTGGACGAGCCGAGGACGTCGGCGAGCTCGCCCACGTCGATGTTCTGCAGCAGCACGCTCGGCGTGGCGGCGCGGCCGGCGACGGGCGAGGTCGGGCCGGACGCGGCCAGGGGCGCGAGGGCGAACGACGTGCGCGGGAGAGGCGAGGCGGGTGTGCTGTCCGCGCCGACGTGCTTCTGGTCGAGCGAGCTGTCGCGGTGGTGCTCGCGGTCTGAGTGCTCCTGGCTGCTGCAGATGGCGCGGCGCATCAGCACCGCCGGTAGGGGCGAGCACAGGCACACCTGCCGTAGCTGGCCGAGACCGACCCGAGCATCGGGAAGACGACGACGCGCACGAAGAGGTAGAATGCCGTCTTGGACAGGATCATGTTGCCGACGACCATGGTCAGGCTCCAGCCCTGCGCACACAGCCAGCGGGGTGAGCCGACGCGCAGGAACACACGGCGCGCAGAAGAGAGCAGGCGCACCATGATCAGGTGCGCCATGTAGTAGCGCATGCCGAGCCAGATGCCTGCGCCGCGTCGGTCAGCCGAAGGGCGCCAGAGTGCGCGCGCGCGTGCGGTTGTCGCACCGATGTACATCCACACCGCCGCGATTGGAAAGCCGATGGACGCGCAGGCGATCGACGCGACGCGCAGGTTGGTCGTGAGCTGCGACATCGTCCGGGCCATCTCGCTCTGCGTCACGGCGCGCGCGTGTCAGCCTGTGCGAGCCGTGCGCCACGACCGACAGACCTGCACGTTGAGCTGCGCGCTGATCGACTCGTGGAACTGGGCCTGCTGCTTAGTGATGGCGCGGATGCGCTCAAAGGTCACCAGCATGATGGTCGTCTCGACCGCAAGGAAGCAGCCTGGGCGCGCGGAGGCCGCGGGGGCGTGAGCGTGCGCGACCGCGGGCCGACCCGGCGCGCACACCAAACAGCAAAAAGCCCGACTTGACGCTGTTGTTCTTCTGGTTGTAGTCGTAGCGGCTCAGCTACGTACGGGGCGGGCCGTCAGCGAGAGCGCGCGACGCGGCGACAGGCGCACATGCGGCAGCACGGCAAAGACGACGAGCACCGATGAGAGGTAGAAGAAGCCGACGAAGATCTGGAAGCGGCGCAACCAGCGGAAGAAGGGCACCTCGAACACGTTCTCCTGCACGACCTTGGTCGCCGAGCGGAAGCGCAGCGGCGCGGTCACGGCGTAGCTGCGCGCGAGGGCGACGGATGAGCGGGCCAGCGGGCGCCCGGGTGACGGAGGGTGCGCACCTAAGCTTGTTGTTCGTGAGCACGACGAACGCAAAGAGGCAGCTCATCCACGCCCACCAGATGATCTGCGCGCCGCGCGTCAGGCGTGGACGCGTGCGGGCGCACGGGCGCGCGGGCGCGCGGGCGCACCCAGATGATCTTGGCCTCGGTCGGGTTGCGCACGGACAGGTCCGGGATGGCGACGCCGACGATGCTCTAGACCGCGCCATCAGCGCGGGCGGATGCGCAAAAGTGCGCCGCAGACCGAGTCGCACCAGCGCTACGGTCGCCAAAAGGAAGACGCCGTAGAACACGTCCGTGAAGCGCTGGCCGAGGTGCAGGCTCATGCTGCCGCTCGTCTTCTGCGCATGGCGCGCGCATGGTGCGGTGTCAGCCTGCGCTTGCGAGCAGTGGTCTCGGAGGAGCGCACCATCGCGCGCTCCGGGAAGAAGACGTAAGTGAGCACGAGGTCGACGAACGCGAGCGCAAACAGGACCATCCACAGCATCCACAGGGCAAAGTTGACGACGATGTTGAAGTCGCACACGTTCTCATTGATGTCGACGTACAGCATCTGCGGGCGGCGCAAGGGGGGCCGATCGTGGACGCGATCAGTCTTCGTTGACAAGGGCCGTCACCCGCCGTTCGCACGTGCACGCACGTAGCGGTCCAACGCGAAGCCCTCGGGGCATGGCACCGAGTAGTTGAATGGCGCGTTGGTGGCCATAGTGTGGCGGCGGCGGCCCGGGGGTCACGGGGGCGGGGGCCTGCGTGCACGGCGGCGTGAACAGCTGCGCGCGAAGAAGAGTGTCTGGTGAAACAGCGCGTTAAGTTGCGCAGCGTGGCGGGGTGGCGGGGTGGCGACGTGCGGCGACGTGAAACAGCGACCTCCGAGTCCGCGTTGCACAGCGGCGGCGGCGCGCGCGGCAGTCAGGCGAACAGACGCGCGGAAGTGTGCTGCCGTTCGCGGCGCGGGCGCGCGAGCATCACCCGCGTCATGCGCCGCGGCGGCGGAAAGGGAGGCGGCCACGACAAACAGAAGGGATCAGCTGCAGTGGGTTGGTGTTGCCACGCGGGACGGATCGGCATGTTGCCAACACGGTTGCCAAGCGCCTCCTTCATTTGTCAGCACGCGCAACTTTCAGTGCTGACAGGCCGGATGACGCCGGGATGGCGCAAGGCCGGCGGGCGCGAACGGCGCGGCACTTCCGCGCCTGCCGAGCGCCCGCCACCCGCCGCCTGCGCGCGCGCGCACGATGCCGAACGAGTACCTTGTCAAGCTGCGCCTGCCCGCGGGCGACGTGCGCGTGGTCCTGCTACAGGGCGCCGCTGCCGAGGACGACGCCCGCGCGCTCGACGAGATTCGCGCGCGCCTGCACGCGTTCGGCGTACCTGTCAGCCCGCCCGCGCTGCTGACCTACCGCGACCGCGAGGGCGACGACGTCGGCGTGGCCACGGCCGACGAGCTCCGCGTCGCGCTCAAGTTTGCGCGCGACTATGCCGGCCGCCTCACCCTGCGTGTGCACCAGCCCGAGCTAGAGACGCCTGCGCCCGCGCCCGCGCCCGCGCCCGCGCCCGCGCCCACGCCCACGCCGCCGCCGCCGCCGCCGCCTCGCCGCGGGCCGCTCCCGCCCGTGCCGCCCATGCAGTTGAGCGAGACCAAGCCGACCCTGGGCCGGGGCGCGGCGCCTGCCTCGGCGGCCGACAGCACCGTGGCCGCCGCGCTCGATTGGACCGCGTCGGCCGCGCGCGGCCTGTTTGACAAGGGCGTGCGGCACCACTTCAACCCGGTCAAGCTGTTCGTCTGCGCGCTGCTGACGTTCGCCGTGGCCCACCTGCTGGCGAGCGCGCTTGTGGCGACGCTCTGGGGCCTCGTGCACGCGATCATCCTGGGCCTCGTCGTGCTCGGCATGTGCTACATCTACCACCTGTGCAAGTGCCACTGCGACGACGACCCGCTCACGGCGGCCCTGAGCGTGCGGCTCAACCAGCTGACGGCCCGCGGAGGCGCGGCGCGTGCGCAATGAGCGTGACGGTGAATGTGTGCGAGCTACACCTGCGCGGCGGTAGTGAACAAAGACGGCGAAACCAGGGTCACTGCGAGGGCGTGAACATGATCACGCTCTCGTAGTACTTGAGCACCGTAAGCGGCGCGCGCTGGCTGAGCCAGGTCGAGTGCACGTACGACTTGTGCCCGTCAACCCTGCCAGCAAGTCCGTGCGTGAGGCGCGCGCTTGCCGCAGGCGCTCGGACGCACCAGAGCACGCGGAACAGCACACCGTCCTTGGCCTTGCTGTGCGCGCGGATCGACGTGATCTTGCCCTCCCTGCCGCGGCCGCGCACCTCAGCGGTCTCGCCTGCGCCCAATTCGCATGCCACGAACGCACCACTTGGCGTCGACGGGCTTGGACATGTCTGCGCTGGTCGTAAAGTCGATCTTGGCGTCGTCCTCGCTGTCGTCGCCGGCCTCCTCGTCCTCCTCGTCGTCGTCGGACGGTGGCAGCCGTTTCCTCGCGTGGTCTGCGCCGCCGCACGTCACTGCCTCGGCCCGGCAGCGTACGCGCGTAGCGCTCAACGCACTGCTCCCGCCCTCGCTCGTGCCGGCGGCGGCCGCGTGCGCCTGCTCAAACTCGCGCAGCAGATCCTCCACGTCCTTCAGGTCCTCGGCCGCCTCCCTGTGCGCGTGCGCATGAGCCCGCAGCCCGCCCGGCGAGCCCGCCAGCAGCCCGCGCGCACCAGGTGTTGTCCTCAGCGTCGAAGCCGGCCCACTTGACGAGGTACAGCACGCGCCCGCTCGCGGCCTGCGCGGCGTGTCAGGGTCAGGGCCCACCGTCGCCACCTACGCGCCGACGCCCACTACGCACGTCTACGCGCTTCTCGACCACGCCCTCGACCTCGCCGCGCAGCGCCGCGGCCGTTGCGCGCTCGCCGCCCGCATCTGTATCATGCAACGGCGGCATCACCGTACTACGGCGCTTGAAACAGCAAGGCTGATACATATGTACATTCGATCACGTCGCGCCGAAGCGCTCGGGCATGAGGATCGGCGCGACGAGGGTCCAGAGGTACAGCGAGCCTGTGCAGGCGCGCGGGTGAGCCCAGGCTTGCGTGCAGCATGACGCGGAGCGACGCACAGATGACCCACGACGTCGACATCTTGACCCAGACCGAGCCGAAGCCGCGGTCGATGTCGAACGTGCCGCCGGGGACGTCGATGTTGTACACGACGCTCCAGTTGTTGAGCAGCGCGGCCATGTACCCGGCCGCGCCGATGAAGACGATGTGGAACAGCCAGTACTTGTACTTGAGCCCGTCGGCCTCGTCGTCGGCCTTGCCGCCCTGCACGCGCAGTTTCAGTGCGCCGCTCGCGCACCATGGCACGGCCGCGGCACCTCCTCGTCCAGCCCGCTCGACGAGCGCAGCGCAAACGTCTCGGTCGAGATCGACGCCGAGCTCCAGGCCGAAATGGCGATGGTGAGGAACGTCGACACGAAGCCGATGTAAAACAGCACCTGGCCGCGTCGTGCTCAGCGGCCACGCAGCGCTGGTGCAGCGGCGCACCTGCGACAGGACGGCGGACCCGTTCTCCGCCGTCGAGCAGTTGAAGTCGTCGTTTGTCGGCTCGCTGCCGATGGCCGACGCGACGACGTACGTGCTGTACATCGACAGGATCGCGGCCTGCATCAGGCCCGACTTGGGGTTGGCCTGGCCGCAGCGCGCCCGACATGAGCACGTGCGCGCACGGCGGATAGCGATCAACGCACCTCCTGCACTTTCGGCAGGATCGAGCAGACCGATAGCAGAAAGACGAGCACGAGGTTGAACGTGACGAAGAAGATGTTGATCCCGCACCCGGGCAACGTCGTAAAGTAGACGTACAGCACCACCGAGCCGGCGACAGTGCCGCTGCGATCATCGGCGCGAGCGCGTCAGCGGGGCGCACGGGCCGCCCCGCACCCGCCCGACGCACGAGTAGCAGAATAACGTCACAAAGATGATCGCCCCGCGCCAGAACGCGTCGTCATTGTCCTCCCAGCGCGCGACCCACGACTGCGCAGCCGACGGGTCAGTGCGCGCGCGGGCGCGGCCCCACACGCGATCGGCGCAGCACCTCGGCCCCTGCGCCACACAGCGAGGCCGTCAGCACACAGCAGGCGCGCGCGGCCGGCACGCACAGCCATAGGCAAAGTCGAGGATGATAACGGTCTGGACAATGAGGAAGAAGATGCCGAGCACGATGGCGATGTAGGCGTAGGCGTGGAAAAATCTGCGCGGCCGGGGCTCAGCCCCTCGCGGTGATCATCGCCGCGCACTCGCACTCGACGGGGATGTAGAAGCACGCCACGCTCAGCGTGACGATGATTGCGAGCTTGACAGGCCACCACCTGGTGGCACGCGCGCGTGCATTGGCGCGCCGACACATGCCGCGGCCGAGTCACGCGCCCGTTGTGGAAGCGCGCGGCCGCGTCCTTGGACGTCGTGGCAAAGAGTGTCAGGAGGCACATGAGGATGTGGAACATGACGAGGCCTGGGCCACGCGACACGTCAGCGGCCGCCGCGTGCGCGTGCGCGCGCCTGCGCCACGCCGCACCGCAGCTCAGCCGGTACACGGCCAGGTACGTGAAGCACTCGCCGTTGCACGTGCGGTAGTCGGCCGGCACGATGCTGTCGCCCCAGTTCCTGCGACGCACGCGCGGTCAACACGAGGCGGCCGGCCGTTGCACTCACGCGCGCGCACTTGAGCGCCCAGGCGGCGACCGTGTCGGCGAAGAGCACGAGCGCGTACAAGACGCGCGTGTTGGACGAGCTGCGGCACGAGCACGAGCGCCCATAGCAGCTGAGCACGCAGCCAACGCCGTTGACGCAGCAGCAGAGCGTGCCCACAAGCGACGTCACATAGCCGACTGCGCGCGCGTGCGGGCGGCGCGGCTGAGTACGCGGGTGCGCACGGGTCGCGGACGTGGTGTTCGCGGGTGCGAGGCGCGCGGGGCGGGGGGCAAACGCACGGCCGGGGACGCAAGCAACAAGCGCCGCCATTCCGAGTCAGAAGTTTCGCAGCATGGCCGCGTGTGTCATGCACGTGCTGCTGGTGGTCGCCGCGGTCGCGGCGGCCCAGACGGCGGCCCAGACGGCGGCGCCCGTGCCGCTGCTGCGCGCGTACGGTGCGTCGCGGCGGGTCCGCACCACGCGTGCACACGCAGTCTCACCGCTCGTGCGCAGCGCACAACGACCAGGAGCAAGGCGAGCCGCTTGTGCCGGCCCTCGCGAACGGCTTCTGCAACGTCGAGACGGACACGAACCTGCTCAACGGCGAGCTGATCAGTGCGCGCCCCGCGCCCGCGCCATTCGGGGAGCACGCGCCGCTGACCAACGCCCACGCGCGCGCGCGCGCGCGCCCAGTCGGCCACGACTGCCTGTACCCTTGGAGCTCGTGCGACACGCGCCTCAGTGACGCCTACCTCACGCCGCTCGCAAAGGAGTTCCAGGCCAACGGCGGGCACATCCTCGCGCGCGCGCCCAAGCTGGCCGTGTGCGACGAGTTTACGTTCGTCGTCGACTTCAAGACGTCGGCTGCGCCGTCGTATGAGGCCTTGGCTACACTCTTGGCCGAGTACGACCGGCTGTACCCGGTGCGCCGCCCAGAGGCTGCCCGGCACCGCGTGCTAACCGCGCGCCGTGCGCCGCGCAGGGCCTGCTTACCGTGTTTGCGAACGACACGGTCGTGAGCAAGGGCGCCGTCACCGTGCTCGTCTCGGGCAACCGCCTCAGCCCCGCCGAGATGGCCAGCCAGCCGCGCCGCCACGCCAGCTTGGACGGGCGCATCCCCGAGAACGAGAACGACGCGTGGCCGAGCGCGGTGATCGGCTGGCTGTCGCAGAACTGGGACAGTGTCTTCAGCAGCCGCGCCACGCCGTTCTCGGAGGCGACCTGCGCGCGCATAGGCGAGATCGCGGCCAAGGCGCACGCCAAGGGCCAGCGCATCCGCTTCTGGTGCGCTGCGGCGGTGTTGCGCTTCACAAAAGCCGCTCACGCTGCGCACAACGCGCGCGTAGGAACATCCCCGAGAGCGAGGCGTTCTGGGCTGAGCTCGTGCGCTGCGGCGTTGACGTGCTCAACTTTGACAATTACGCGCGCGCGTCCGCCTGGCTCCTCGCGTGAGTCTGTGAGTGCGCCGTCACTTGTCCGGTCTGGGCTGTGTATGCGCTGTTTGTCGATCGGCCGCTCGAGGGGCACCATGCCGGCCTGTGCGTCTTGCCCCGCGCGTTAGCGCCGCGCGCTTGACGTCGCCGCGGTCGCCAGTCTACTGCGAGTGGTGCGACATCCGCCTCAGCCACAGCAGCCTTGGCGCGCGCAAGGCGCGCCTACGCCCGCGCCTGCGCCCGCGCCGTGCTGACCCCGCGCGAAAAGGCGCACAATACCGGCTTCAAGCACCGGATGAAGGTCCGCGACTACATGCTCGGTGCGCCACCGCCCTCCCCGCCGCGCCGGCTGACGTGTGCACGCGCGCACGCAGAGTTTGCCTACACCAACTACGGCATCCAGGTGCCCTTCGAGGAGCTGCGCGCCAACGACCGCGAGCGCGACCGCGACCGCGACCGCGAGCGCCGTGGTGCGCCGCGCGCCCTACAGCCGCCGCGCCGCGCTCACGCGCCGAGCTGGCACACGCAGGCGGTCGTGGTGGTGGCGGCCCGCGGAGGGGCGGGCCTATGGGCGGCGGCGGCGGCGGCTTTGGCGGCGGCGGCTTTGGCGGCCCGTCGCCCTTCCCGCGCTTCAACATGCCGGCGTTTGCGCCCCCGCCGGTGCGGGCGCGGGCGCTCTATGTAGCATGCGTGAATGTGACGTGCGCGCGCGTGCTCGCAGTTCAACCCGGGAGGCGGCCCGCCCGGTGCGCCGCCGTCCTTCCCGCCGCCGATGTCGGGCGGCTCGTTTAGCGCGCCACCGCAGTACTACGCGGTGCGTGGCGTGGCGTGGCATGGCGTGGTGGTCTGCGCTCGCTCGCTCACGGCCCGCGCACAGCCACCCCCGCAGATGCAGCCGCCGCCTCAGATGCACCAGCAGCAGCAGCAGCCGGACGCGTTCCGGCGCAACCTGAACGACGTCGACGCCGAGCTCGGTGCGTTCGCGACACGCGCACGCCGCGGCCGGCGCTGACGCGGGCCTGCGCACAGAGGAGGTCCGCCGGCGCCGCATGATGATGGGATGAGGCGCGCCCGTGTCTCTGTCGTCGGTACAAAGTGCTCGCTGCGTTCACTGCTCGGCCTCGCCCTCGTCGTTGTCCTGCGCGCGCGCGAGTGAGCGGTGGGCGTTTCTGCCGGCGCAGCTTGGGAGGGTTGCGTGCCTTGGGCTCCTTCGGCTCCTCGTTCTCGCCGTACTGCATCGCGTTGTCGATGTGCGAGAGCACGTACGCGATCGAGTTCTCGCTCGCGAGGTTGAGCGGCAGGAAGCTGACCATATTGAACTCGTCGATCTGCCGTGCGTGCGCTGTCGGCTGAGCTGCAGCGCGCGTGGCGGGCAGCGCGCGTGGAGGCGCACTAGCGACGCGATCGCCTGGTTGAGCCCGCGGTACTTTGACGACATGTCCTGGTCGACGTCTCGCAGCAGCAGCTGGGCGCGCGACGGCGGGTGTCAGGCCGTGCCGCTGGCGTGTGTGTGGGAGCGTGCCTGCGTGTCGGCCTCGAGGTACCGGTTGATGTGCCGCCGGTTGCGCTGCTTGAACAGGTCCATCTTGGACAGGACGTTGACGTGCGGGATCTCGAGCTGGACCATCGCCGCGAGGGCCGACAGCGTCCCGGAGAAGAACTTGCTCGGGTCCTTGCGGGATGCGCGCGCATCGGCACAACGCGCCCGAGGCCGCGCATGCGCACGCTCGCACACCTCCACGAACTGCGCATCGATCATGTACACGCCGCAGACGGCGTAATTCCAGCGCACGAGCGCGTCTTTGATGCGCTGCATGATCGGGAAGTGCGTGTAGAGCTCAATTTGGCCTGCGAGGCGCGCGCGAGACGGGCGCGTTGGCAGGCGCACGCACGCACACCCGCCGCATCCGCACCGGGGCAGTCGATCAGCACATAGTCCTCCTCGTACCCGCCCAGCTGCTCCTCGAGCCACTCGAGGTTGTTGACGAGGAACCTGGAGGCGCGGCGCCGGCGCGTCAGGCGGCCGCGTGCGCGATCGCGCGCGGCAGGCGCACTCCATGCAGTACACCAGCCCGCCGTTTGGCCCGTAGCTCAGCTCCTCCGAGACGTCGTCGAGCGTGATGAGCTCGCGCACGTCGACCGCGGGCTCGTACGCAAAGTGCTCCGCGGCCGGGTCGAGGTTGACGATGTGCACCGTGCGGCGCAGGTTGGCGCAGTGCGTCTGGATGTGCCTGCAGAATGTGGACTGGCCGTGCGCCGCAGTCGGTGCCCCCGCGCATGCGCGCCGGATGCGGGCGTCCTGCGCACACCTTGCCGCTGCCCGCGGGGCCCATCACAAGCTGCGCGTAGCGCATCGTTCGCGGTCGCGCCGGGTGAAAGTAGTAGGCCTAAGTAGTACAGTGGCAACGGCTCACTGACGGTCATCACTTCTCGGACCCTTGCCAGAGCGCGCGCAGCTCGCCACGACGCACGGCCGCGGCCTGCCGGTGCACCGCGTGAGTGCTCACACGACCCGGCATGCAACGCCGCGCCGCACCACGACAGGCAGCGTCGTGGCTGGCACGAGAAAGAGAAGTGCGGGCTGCACCGCGTCAAAGACGTTCGCCGCGACCATCGCCGCCGCGAGCCCTGCGACGTACCCTGGTGCGCCGGCGAGGTCAGTGCACGCACACACGACGAGGCCGCGTTGCACCGGCCAGGCCGATGCGGAAGTACAGCAGCTCGGACGCGAGGCGCGGCGCGGCGCGCGCGGTGTGCGTCGGCAGCGGTGCGATCTGCGCAGAATCAGGCGAGCGAGGTGCACCTGAACGAGGCCGCGCACCCGCACGCGCCGGTAAAGCGCCAGCACCATGCCCGGCACGGCCATGTCGCCCAGGCCTGTGCGCGTGCAAGCCGTTTGAGCACGCAACGACAGCGCCCCAACACGCACCGAGGATCGACACCGACCGCCCGTCCGCGCTCGGCACGATCAGCTTGGCCGGCAGCTGCAGGTGTCGCACGAGCGAGGGCGGCGCGGTGGCCACGAACGTCTCGGCCAGGCGCGCGACCGGGTTGGACGCCGTCTTGGACGCGACCGCGACCATCACGTTCTCGCCAAAGAACCACTCGGAACCAAAGACCCAGAACACGTCGTACAGCAGCAGGCCGCCGAGCAGGATCGCGGCCACGCGCAGGCTCGGCAGGCGCCCCACGGCCACAAACAGCACGACGAGCGACGCGCCGAGGACGTCGTTCAGCAGCCAGTGCCCCGACCACAGCCACGCGCCCTGGCGCATCTCGCGTGAGCACGCACGCATGCGTGCAGGCCCACAGGCGCGTGCGCACCACGACGGCCGCGCTCATTGCGCCCGCGAGCACGTGCGGCGCGCGCCGCCAGCACGCGGCTAGCGCGGGCTGAGCGAGCGCATACAGCGCATAGGCGCTGGTCACGACGGCGCTGGCACGCGGGCGCGCGATCAGTGTGAGCGCGCACCGACCGCGCCGTGCGTCGTGCAGCGCACCTGAGCAGCAGCACCCACGACAGCGCGTGGAAGAAGAAGAAGACGAGCACGAGCATCGCGCTCGCGAGCACCCACGCGGCCGCGGCCGTCCGCCCGTCCAGCGTCAGCACCACAACGTCCTCGCCCTCGCTCGGCAGCAGCGACTCGGGCTCCTGTGAGCGCTCGGCCGCGACGTACACCGTGCCGGTCGCGCACGCGAGCAGCACGACCGAGTCCATCGCATCGAGATCGAGCGCGTTCTCGTCAGAAGAAAAGTGGCACTCACACACAGACTGCTGGACGTTGGTGCATAGGAGGGCAAAAGGCTAGAGAGGGAGAGGGAGAGGGGCGCTTTACAGCGCTTGCACGAGTGCTCAGGCATCGACGACGCCGGCCATGCGCAGGTGCATGATGCGGCGGACCTGGAAGAGCGTCATGCACGCGCGCACGAAGATGAACCTGCCGGCCGGCGTGAGTGCGGGGGCCGGGGCATCACGCGCGAGGCGCACACCAGCCAGTCAGCATGAAGATGTACGACAGCCACATCGGGATGAGCGAGTCGTCCTCCGTCGGGCCGACGCCGCCGCTGGCACTCGCCCCAGCGCCGCCGCTGCTGCTCATGTCGCTGCCGGCGCCGCTGCCGTTCTCGAGGAACCACGCAAACTGCAGCATGTACGAGCGCATGTAGATGCCCCAGTGGATGAGCTGCAGGCCGAGGCCCGCGCGGGCGCCGCAGCGGCCGGCGTGCGTCGACGACATGAGGTACGCGCCTGCGCACGCGGGGTTCAGTCCCACTGCGCAGCGACGCTGGTACACGCGCGCGCACGCACAGAGGAAGCCAAAGACGCCAAACAGCCACGCGACCAGCATCGCCAGGACGAACGTAAGGCCGTTGCCGACGCGCATGCCGTCGACGACCGTCTCGTCCGCGGGCGACACGACCACGGCGCCAAAGGGCACCGCGGGCACGTTCTCGCCGCGGAAGACGTCGCCGTACGTCTGCGGGCAATTTGACGCGATGAGCGCGCGACCATGCCCATTCCCCGGCCTGCACGCGCGCACCGGCAGCCGGTCGTCCTCGTACTTGGGCGGGAGCGGCGCGGCCTCGGGCTTGGCGGCCACGTTGGCAAACACGCCGTCCGCGGTCGCGCCGACGACCGGTGCGGCCGCAGCGGCGCTGGACGAGGCCTCGGCGGGCGCGCTCGCAGGCTCGGCCTCGGGCGCGACGACGGTCACGGGCGCGCCCTCGCTCGCCAGCGGCTCCATCTGCAGCTCGTCGGCTGCGTCGTTGGCCTCGGGGACCTGCGGGGCGGCGCGGCGGTGCGCGCGTGTGGTTGGCCGCCTGTTTGTGCTTACGACCCCCCTCGACCTGTCCCGTCGGCAAAAAACACCCCAGTCGACCGCCGCCGGTCACCCGCGCCCGCCACGCGCGCCACCCGCGACGTGTGCGCCTTTCAACCCCCCTCC
>CALSCO010001249.1:0-45455 GCA_943704415.1 Parvularia atlantis | reverse complement strand
CCCCCCCCCCCCCCCCCCCGAGGCATGCGGGGCCCTCACCGATATGCGCGCGCGCAGGTGTGCGACGGCAAGAACAAGGCGTTTGTCATCATCAACCAGAAGGGCATCGACCCGCTCTCGCTCGACATGCTCGCCAAGGAGAACATCATCGCGCTCCGGCGCGCCAAGCGGCGCAACATGGAGCGGCTGCAGCTCGCGTGCGGCGGCGTGCGTGCCGCTCGTCGGGCGCGTGCGGATGCGCCGGGGGTGGCTTATGACTGACGCAGACGGCCGTCAACGCGGTCGACGACCTCACGCCGGACGTGCTCGGCCACGCCGGCCTGGTATACGAGCAGACGCTGGGCGAGGACAAGTTTACGTTCGTGGAGGAGGTCAAGAACCCGTTCTCGTGCACGATCCTCATCAAGGGTGCGCGCGCGCGCGCGGACGGCGGTGCAAAGGGGCGTGCGCTTACGCGGCGGGGCAGGCCCGAACAAGCACACGATCGAGCAGATCAACGACGCCGTGCGCGACGGCCTGCGCGCGGTCAAGAACGTACTGGAGGTGGCGCGCGCGGTGCTACGCCCGCGTGCGTGCTGACGCACACCCAGGACGGCGCGGTGGTGCCCGGGGCCGGCGCGTTTGAGATCGCCGCGCACAACCACCTGATGAAGTTCAAGGACACGGTCAAGGGCAAGCCCAAGATGGGTGCGGCAGCGCGCGCGCTCGCACCCGGGCACCGCGCGCTCACCGCTGCTCGGCAGGCGTCGTCGCTTTCGCCAACGCGCTGCTCGTCGTGCCAAAGGTCCTGGCGCAGAACGGCGGCTACGATCCCCAGGACGTGATTGTGACGCTGCAGGAGGACCACGAGGCCGGCAACGCGAGCGGCCTCGACCTTAACACGGGCGAGCCGCTCGACCCGGTGAGCGAAGGCATCTGGGACAACTACCGCGTCAAGCGCCAGCTGCTGCACTCGTGGTGCGTCTGAGCGCGTTCAGAGCGCGTGTGCCGACCCGCGCCCGCCCGCCCGCACAGCTCGATGATCGCGAGCAACCTGCTGCTCGTTGACGAGATGATGCGGGCGGGCCGCGCCTCGCTCAAGACGAACCCGGGCGCGGGCGAGGAGTGAGCGTAGCGGTTGCACGTGTGCTTTGACGCACAACTGTGAGGCCACGTGCGAACGCCCGCGGATGGTCGTGAGCGCGCCGCGCTGCCTCTAAGTCCTCCTCTTCGCCGCCGCCTGCACGACCCACCCGCGCGCCTGCCATCGCCGCCCGCGCCCGTCCGCGTCCGCGCGCCCCAGCACCGTGCCGACCGCCAGCCCCGCGCCCGACCGCGCGTGTCCGCTGAGGGGCACGTGCCACGTTGGTGACGCGTGCTGCCGCTCACACGCGCCGGCCCACGGCTCCACCCCGCGCGCACAGCTATGCCGCGCAGCGAGGCCGGCTCGGCGCCCGGCTCGGCGCGCAACTCGGCGCTGCACTCGCCGACGTACCTGCACCCGACGCCGCAGCACGCCTTCCCGCCGCCCATTGCGCTCCCGCCCGCCGGCCTGCTGTCCGGCACGGTCAGCCCGGACATTGTCGGCGGCAACGGCGGCGGCGGCATGCTCGGTGCCGCGCCCGCCCCGCTGCGCCGCAAGCGCTCGCGCGTCAGCACGCCCACGCCGCCGTCCGTGCCCGACCACGTCGCCAACGCGCTCGTCGCGGCCTTGCAGTACTGCTGCGAGCACCTCGGGCCCTCGCTCACCGCGGCCGCGTCCAGCGCCAGCCGGCCCGACAAAGCGCTCGGCCCGCACCTGCGCGAGAAGGTCTTGCGCGACGGTGCGCAGCCCGTGCTCGTCTACGAGCCTGGTGCGCGCACGCCTCCGTGTAATGCCGCCGTGATGCGCGCCTGACCGCGCGCCCGCAGACGAGCCGCTCGACCCGAGCGTCGAGGTGTTTGTGCTGCTCAACTGCCCCGTCGAGCAGCACCCGGCGCGCAAGAACCACGGGCAGAACGCGACGGTCGACTACCCCGGGCGGTATTGGTGCGCGCCTCTGCGCTTCTTTGAGCAACCGCTCACGCGTGGCGGGCACGGCAGGGCCAACTTCACGCATTTGTGCCACCTGGGCGTGTACGCGCATGCGAGCGTCAACAACCTCGACAAGACGCTGCGCTGGACGAGCATCCCCGCGCTCACGCCCGTGCTCGCCCACACCAACTTCCCCGCGTTCTACTGCAAAGACCCGATCGTCTTCTACAAGGTCGCCAAGAACAACGTCATGGTCATGGGCATGACCATCAGCCGCGGCAGGTGCGTGCTTGCGCACGTACTTTGCGACCGATCTCACCGGCCGTCGCCGTAGTGCTGCCAACAAGACGTACTACGACAAAAAAGAGAAGGCCTACCACGGTGACCTCCTGCCGTACCACATCGTCGTGCGGGTCGAGAACGCGCCGCACATGCCCAAGACGTCCGAGCTGCCGCCGCTGCCGTACGGCGTCATGCCCCCGACCTCGCGCCAGGGCAGCAGCGACTCGCTCCAGTTCATGTACATTAACTCGGACAGCGACTACACGGACGGTGTGGCGGCGCGCGCGTGCTGACACTGGCGCTGACCGCGGACGCGCGCGCAGACGAGGCTAACGGCGAGACGACGCCGGCCGACGGGCACGGCAGCGGCGGCGACGAGGCCGGTGCGGCGTCGCTGCCTGTGCGCTAAAGTGACAGTCGCGGCTGACGGCGGCGCGGCGCACAGCGTCGTCGCTCATCTCGCTGCTGCTCACGGCCAACAGCCGCAACAGTGCGTCGACGCGACGCGGTGCCGTGCGCCGTGCTGACTGTCGCGCCTGCGCAGCGTCGAGCGGCAACCTCGAGTCGATGGCCAAGACCGGTGCGTGTGCGCCGCGCGCGTGCAGGAGCGCTCGCTGACCGATGCGCGTCGACAGACGATCCCGCACACGCGCACGAGGTGCACGTGTCGCAGATCGACCTCGAGCGTGCCGCGATCATGATCGGTGCGTGCGGTGCGCGGCGGTGCGGTCTCCAGTGCGCTGACGCGCTCGCGGGCAGTGTCGGACGCTTACCAGTCGTTTGTGAGCGTGGCCGAGAAGCTGACGTACGCGTCGATTGAGGTGCGCCGTTCTGTCCGCTGCCCGCTGCCGTTGCGTGCTCACGGCGCGCGGCAGGCCATGAACAAGACCATCGTGTGGCCGCACAACACGCTCGAGCTGACGCAGAACAAGCTGCTGCACACAGTCTCGTCGCACGCGACGGTCAAGTGCCTGCCGGGCCTGCCCGTGCCGTTCGTGGGGCGCCACGAGCTCGTGTCGCAGCTTGCGCAGACGCTGCTGACCGGTGCGTGCCCTCATGCTGCCACGTGCGTGCGCTGGCGCCGCTGACGTGTCGCGCCGCTCACGCAGAGCACGACGGCAAGATGGCGCACGTGATGTGGCTGCACGGCGAGGCCGGCGTGGGCAAGTCGGCCGTGGCGTCGGCCGTGGCGCGGCTATGCGTGGCGCTGAACGAGTCGGCCTTCCCGAACGGGCTTTACTACGCCGACGTGGCGTTCTTGCGGCGAGCGCACATTGTCAACGGGATCCTCAGTCGCATCCAGCCCAACGGGCGCAAGGTCGACGACTACGGCTTGAACGTGTGGGCGGCCGGGCTGACGTCGCGCTGCCTCGTCGTGGTCGACAACCTCGAGCGCACGGAGAAGCTGCCGACGGACGGGCTCGAGTGGCTGTGGTCATGGCTGAGCGCGAGCTCGGCGCACCTGACCGTGCTGATCACGAGCCGCGACCCGCCGCCGGCAACAAGACCGTCGTCCGTCGCGTCGCTGCAGATCGTCGAGCAGCACCTGGACCGGCTGTCGTCGGCCGACGCCGAGGGCCTGATGTACGCGCTGGCGGATGAGGCGGACGTGTCCGAGATCAGCCTGGCCGGCGGCATCCGCGGGCCCGACATGATCACGCGCCTGGCCGCGGGCGTGCGCATCCAGAGCTACGCCAAGCTGCGCCTCCCGAGCTCGCCCGAAACCCTGGCGCCCAGCGGCGCGGCCGGCCTGGCGCTGGCGGTGTTTGACGGCGTGTTTGACGAGGCCGCGGCACACGCTGTCATCGGCACGCACGAGCTCAAGGCCACGACCGAGCACGACCTTACCTACGTCAGCGCTGAGACGCGCGCGTCGCTCTTTGCGCTGTGCTCTGTCGGGGCGATCGTGGTGGTGAACGCGTCGCAGCGCCTCCTACGCTGGTCGCCGCGCTGGCACGACGTCTTTGCCTCGGCCGCGACGCGCGTCCCGGCCAACCATGACCGTGCCCTCGACCGGCTCGTGCAGTACAGCCTGCTGCGGCTGCTGCACGCGTCGCAGATGTGGCTGCGCGGGCAAGACGGCGCGGCGCTGGCCATGCTCGACCACGACATGCCGCACCTAAGCAAGCTGCTTCTGCACACCGAGCTGCGCTCGACCTGGCTCTCGCTCCTGCTCGAGGTGCTCCTGGCCGCGTGGCCGCTGCTGCAGCAGCGCTTCCACCACCGCGAGTTCCTACGCCTGTCAGAGCGGATCGAGCAGGCCGTCGTGTCGCAGAACTCGCTTACCTCGACCGACATGCTCCTGCTCGTGGCCGTGTGCGACGTCTACGCTAACGACTTTGACGACGCGCTGCCGGTGCGCCGGCCACGCCCGCGTGCCGCGCTTGTGTGGGCTCACGCCGAGCCGACGCAGATCCTGCGCAGCCTGCCGCAGACGGACCTGCGTGTGCTGCGCATGCTCGCGGTCGCGCTCACGATCCAGGGCGAGCGGCTGATGTCGGAGCAGCACTACGGGCAGGCGCTGGGGCGGTTCGCCGAGGGCGAGGAGCTGCTGCGGCGCGCGGAGCAGTCGTCGGCGTCGCACTCGCTGCCGCTGGCGATGGTGCTGGAGAAGATCGCGACGTGCCACGTGAGCACGGGCGACTACCACCTGGGCCTGCAGGCGGCGACGGACGCGCTGACGATCTACAGCAACGTGCTCGGGCGGGCGCATCCGAGCGTGGGGTGGTGCCACGCCGTGCTCGCGAGCGCGCTCGAGGGCCGGTCGGACCACGCGGGCGCACTCAAGCACCTGCAGGGCGCGCTCGAGATCCTGGCCCACTCGCTCGGGGCGCGGCACCCGCGCACGGCGACGGTCGTGCACAACTTGGGCGCGCTGCACGGGAGCGTGCAGCAGTATAGCACGGCTCTGCAGTACCACCTGGACGCGCTCGAGCGGCGCTCGGCCGTGCTCGGGTCGGAGCACCTGGACACGGCCATGTCGCACTACAACTGCGGGCTTATCCTCACGCTCCTGGGCGACTTTACCGCGGCCACCGAGCACCACCAGCACGCACTGCGCATCCGCACGGCCAAGCTCGGGACCCAGCACGCGCAGACGCAGGAGGTTGTCCAGCAGCTCGTGGCCATCACCGCCAGCGCGTTGAGCGACAAGATGCTTTTGTGACGCGGGCACAGTTTTTCAAATTTGAGAAATTTTTATTTTAGTAAGACCGCTGCCCGGGCACACAGACTCAAAGCGGGCACCCGTCTCGCTTGCGTGCCGGCTTAGTGGTGCTTGACGTCCCACGTCTTGACGCAGCCGTCCTGGCCGACCGACACGAGCGTGTTCTCGTTCAGGAACGCGACGCCATTGACCTGACCGACGTGCGCAAACTTGATCTGGATGCGCTTGCTCGGGCTGTCGGTCGACCTGCGTGCGGCGCGTGCGCGTAAGCGCGTGGGCGCGCGCGCGGCCAGCGACACGCACCAGACGTAGATGTGCGTGTCGAGCGAGCCAGAGGCCACGCGCGTGCCCGAGGGCGACCACGCGACGCTGGTCAGGCGCGCGGCGTGGAAGACCCAGCCGTCGATCTTGACGGCGAGAGTCTTGGCGTCGACCACGGTGACCTGCTTGTGCGCGTCGCCCACGGCGAGGTACTGGCCGTCGGGCGAGTAGGCCAGGGCGTGGATGGGGCCGCGGATCGTCTCCGTCAGCTTGCCCTTCTCGGTCAGGGTGTCGCCGTTGAGCGTGTAGACGATCAAGAGGTCGTTATCGAAGCCCACGGCGACCTCGGTGCCGTCGGCCGAGATCGCGACCGAGTACGGCTGCTTGGCCGGCGCGAGCGACGAGACCTGGCAGCGCACGCACCAAGTCAGTGCCACGACAGAGGCCCCGCGCGCACGCCACCTTTTTGCCGTTGCGCAGCACGACGATCGCGCCGATAGCCACCACCACCGACACGCCGTTCGCGTGCGACGCCACCGAGCGCGGCTGGCTGTCTGACTTGAACGCGTCCGCACCGAACGTCTGCGCAAGCGGGCTGTGAGGGCCGGGGCGCTGGCGCGTGTGCGCGAGCGGCGAGGGCACACCTTGCCCTCGAGCGGCGTGAAGCGCACGCTGTCGTCCAGGCCGACCGAGACCAGCGTGTCGCCCTGGAAGGCGAGGGCCGTGGCTTGGTTGGTGTGGCCGGTGCCGGCGATGGGCGTGGCGACGCCGTTGTCGGCACTCCAGGCGCCTGCGGCCGAGCGCGGGAGCGTCAACACACTCGCGCGCGAGAAAAACGAGAGGGAGCCGCACGCACAGACGCGGCCGCTTACGTCGCCCGTGCAGAGCGTGTTGTCCTTGACCGCGAGCGACATGATCGGCTTGGTGTGGCCGCGCACGACGCGTGTGGGCTTGGCCGGGTTGCTCTTGTCGAGGTAGTTGAGATCGCCGCTGAGCGAGAGCGACACGAGGTGGTTGCCCTGCCACAGGCAGCCGACCTGCTGGTCGTCGACGGCCGTGCCAAAGGTGAAGGTGCTGCCGCACGCGCGGAGGCTCAGCCGTGCGCGCACCGCGCGAGCAGCACGAGACGCACGTCGTGGCGGTGCCCGCGGCCACGTCCCAGACCTTGACCGTGCGGTCAGCCGAGCACGTGAGGAGCGAGGCGCTGTCGGGCGACCAGTAGCACGAGTAGATGCTGCCGGTGTGCGGGGCCGAGCCCTTGAGCTCGGCGACCTTCTCGCCCGTGGCGCCGTTGAAGAGGATGATCTTGCTGTCGGCGCCGACGCTGACAAAGTTGTTGCCGTTCGGGCTGTAGCGGATGCAGTTGACGAAGCGCTCGTGGTCCTTGTTGGACTGCTTGTACTTGAACGGCGGGCCCTCGAAGAAGTTGACGCTGGCGCGGGCGGCGGCTCAGCCCGATGCAGGCGGCGGCCACAGGCTCTCCGCGCGCGCGCTTACCAGAGGTCGTCCGAGCCCGTGGCGGCGCGGTAGGGGCGCGTGGCCTTGATGTCGACGGTGTTGATGGCCTTGCTGTGGCCGCTGATCTCGCCCACGGATGAGCCCGAGTCGAACATGAACGCGCGGCCAAAGCTGCATCGCGCACACACATGCACAGAGCACGGTCAGCCCACCATCGCGCGCGAGCCCGCACGAGCGACGGCGACGCACTACTCCTGGCCCTGGCCGACGGCGATGATGCGCTTGCTCTCCGAGTCCCACGCCAGGTCCTTGATCTCGCCCGAGATGACCTTGACCTCGGTCTTGAGCAGGTGTTCGGCCTGGGTCGTGTCCCAGATGCGCACGTTGCCGGCGGCGTCTGCGGGGCGGCCGCGCGTCAGCGTGCGAACGTGCAGCAGCAGCAGCAGCAGCAGCAGCAGATCGGGCGCGCACCGCCCGAGGCGATGTAGAAGCCCGAGGGGGCGTAGCGCGCGCAGGTGACGTTGGCGACGTGCTCAGTGTACTGGTCGGCGACGTGCGGTTTCTCGAGCTCGCGGATGATGACCGAGCGGCCGTTGGTGTAGAGGAAGTTCTTGCCCTTGGGGTCGCCGCTGAGGTGCGTGGGCTGGCCGCGCGACGTGAGCGGGAGGGCGGCGAAGATGCTCTTGCGCGTGTACGACATGGTGTGCTGCTGTCTTTCTGCCGCTGTCTGTCTGTCTGCTGTCTGTCTGCTGCTGGCGTGGCGGGCGCGTGAGCATGCGGCTTACAGCGCGCAAGGCGGCGCGCGACCACGCCAGCAGAAAAAAGCACACGGCCTCAGCGTGCAGCCAATCCGCGATCGCTACGTCACGCGTTCCGATTGGCCGCGTCTTTATCGTGGAATGTCCGCCGCCGCCGACGACCAGCCGCCGCCGTCGCCCGCCGCCGCCGCCGCGCCCGGCACAACCGCGATGCTGCTCGCGCCGCTCCTGCCCGATTGGGAGCAGCAGCTGGACGCCGACAGCGGCCGCAACGTCTACGTCAACGCGCGCACGGGCGAGCGCACGTTCGACCGCGCCGCCGCCACGGGGCTCGACACGGCCGCGCTGCCGCAGCAGACGGGCGTAGTGGGCCTGAGCGAGGTGCGCGCGGGCGCGGGCGCGGGCGCGGGCGCGGGCGCGAGAGGGGGGAAGGGAGGGGGGCTGAGCAGCGGCGCGCGCAGATGACGGCCGGCGCGCGCCGCAACACGCTCTTCGTCGCCAAGACCAAGGGCGTGTCGGGGCCCGTGCTCAACAACGGTGCGGTGACCTCGGGCGCGCGCGCGGTTTTGACCTTCCCCCCCCCCCCCCCCCCCGCGCGCACGCGACGCAAGACGCCGCCGTGGCACTCAGCGCGCTCAACCCGCACAACTACGGCGAAATGCCGCGGCCCGTGCGGCTGCCGACGCTGCTGCAGCAGGAGATCCAGCAGTTCCACATGGTGCGCTCTTGCGCACGCGCGACACGCGAGGAATGCAGCCGGCTGAGCACGCCCGACGCGCACGGCGCAGGAGGGCTTTGCGCGCAAGTTCTTCACCACGCACAAGAAGGGCATTCTGAGGAGAAAGGTCCCGATGGAGTCGATGCTGCGGTGGACAAAGGTGCGCGTGCGCCCGCGCTCGCACATTCCCGTTGCCGCCGCAAACGCCCGCGCCGCGCGGCCGCAGGACATGATCCCGTCGTCCCTGCTGAACCTGAGCAAGGACGCCGCCAAGGAGGCCGTCAACGCATGGAAGCTGCTGCAGCGCGCGATGGGCGACCGCACCGGCACGCAGAAGTTCAAAGGGCAAGCCCCGCAGTACCTCGTGCGTCCCCCCACACACATCGCCCGCTCGGCCGCCGACCCGTCACATCGCAGGCGCTGGTCGAGCTCGGTATGGGCAAGGCGGCGCTGCGCGACGAGCTCTACGTGCAGCTGATCAAGCAGCTGACGCAAAACCCGCACGAGTGCGTCGCCGCTTGCGCACAAGGGCGCTTTGTGCGCTCGCTCACCACACCGCCGGCGCGCGCGCGCGCGCGCGTGCAGGGAGAGCCTCAAGCTGGGCTGGGAGCTCATGTGCACCTACGTCAACTCGTTCCCGCCGTCCAAGGACCTCGAGCACTACCTGCTGCGCTTCTTTGACGACACGGTCGACGGCACCGACAGCGAGACGGTGCGCGCGCAAGCCGGGGGCGCGGCGCCAGCGCTCACGACTCGCGCGCGCGTCAGACGGCCCAGCAGGCCGCATACTGCAAGAAGAAGCTACCGCGCATGTCGCGCGTGGGCGCCAAGGGCAAGTCGCCGTCGCTGGCCGAGGTCGAGCGCTTTGCGGTGCGGGGACAGCGCGGTGCGCGCGGGCGTGGTGGAGCTGATGGCGGCGGGGCGTTGTCAGGAGGCGCCATTTAAGCCGTCGTTGTTTGGCGAGACGCTCGAGGACGTGATGGACCAGCAGAAGGCGGAGCGGCCGAGCGAGCCTGTGCCGCGCATCCTCTCGTTCCTGTGCGAAAGTGTGCTGCAGCTCAACGGGCAGAAGTTTGAGGGCATATTTCGGTGCGGCGCGCCTCCGCGGCGCGGTCGGCGCTCATAGCGGGGTCTGCGCAGCGTGCCGGGCGACGTCGAGCAGGTGACGGAGCTGCAGCTGCGCGTGGACCGCGCGTCATACGAGCTGGGCAGCATCGCCGACGCGAGTGTGCCGGCGTCGCTGCTAAAGCTGTGGCTGCGCGAGCTCGCCGACCCGCTCATCCCCGCCGAGTTCTAGTGCGTGCACCGGCTGCGTCGCGCGTGCAGTGCGGCGTGGCTGACGCGCCGGCACCAACAGTTCCGAGGCCGTGCAGCACGCCGAGGACGCGGACAAGACGGTGCTGCTGATCACGCGCCTAAGCGACCTCAGCCGGCGCGTCATCTTCCACGTGATCAGCTTCCTGCAGGTGTGCTTGGGCCTGCTGAGCGCGCGCGCACGGCTGACGGCTGCGGCAGACGATCGCCGACCCGGCCAACCAGCCCGCGACGAAGATGAACGTCAACAACTTGGCGATGGTGTTTGCGCCGAGCTTCCTGCGGTGTCCGTCCGACAACCCGCAGACGATCTTCGAGAATACCAAGTTTGAGCAGTCGTTTGTGCGCAACCTAATCCTGCACCTCAACACGGGCAACCCCGTGCGCGCGAGCCTGCTGGAGCAGGCGCAATGAGGCGTGTCTTTTTGTGCAGTCAGGCGTCACACACAAGTCAAAGTCACACAGTAGTCACACACGGGGAGGTCCAGGGATCGCAAGAGGGTGGTGCATGTGCTTTTTGAAAGGTCGGACGCCGCTATGACGCGACCGAGGCTGCTGGGAGTGCAAGGGTCATGGTTGGGTTTAACAGCGGATGTGGATGAATAAACAATCATGAGCCGGTCGTCTGCGTGACGCTGCCGGCCGCGGCCGCCGCCGCTGCCTGCTGACCAAGCGCGCGCGTGAGCAGGCTGCGGAGGACCGTGTTGGCCACCACGCGCAGCAAGCCGGGCAGGGCCGCGCGCTGCGCCTCCACGTCCATTGCCGCAAACTCGAGCGGCAGGAACGGCAGCACCATGGCGAACGGCACGCGCACGGCAAGCCGCTGTCCGGGGCGCGGGTGGAGGCCGATCCGTTCCAGCTCTCGCAGGCGCGCGGGCGAGCGGGCGTAGCTCGACGGCAGCAGGAAGACGATGTTTTCTGGGTGGGCGCCAGTGCTTGCGCCGGGGGCTTGACCGGCAGCAGCGTCGCTGGACGTGTTTCCAGCCCAGCTTGACGTCACCCGTCCGTCCTGGGGCGTTTGGAATCGGCGCAGACCACGCGCGCGGGTGGCATGCATCTTGACACGGGCCATGTCTTGCGCCGACGGCAGCACTGGCCGCGCGTGCAGGCGGTGCAGCGACGAGCGCGACGTCACGGCGAAGCGGCGCGCGGTCAGCGTCGACCGCATGAGCAGCTTCTGTGCAAGTCCCCAGGGCTCATAGTTCTTCATCTCGTGACGTGCGGCCTGCGTGTGCGGCGTGCGCGGCGAGGTTGGAATGCGGGCTGTGACACGCGTTCGACCCGCTAAAATGCGGTCTCTGACGTTGGTGATGGTCACCAAGGATGTCACCCACCGCAAGCTGATTCAGCGAGCGACAGCAGCTTGCGCGCACACGGCAGCGAGCACAGTGCGCGCGCGCATGCAGAGAGCAAAGCAGAGAGCGGGCAGACAAGCGGCAAAAGCCGACGCAATTTGCCACCTTGCAAGCGCAACGCCGTCACTGTATCGAAAGTCGAGACTTTTTGACATTATCTACCGTGAACGCGCTCGTTCTCGACCGAATGCAGTGTGGCTGACGCTCGCTCACAGGCTTCGTTGACGTTCTTCAGCTCACGAGCCTCGACGTAGCCTTCGCGCCCGGCCAGGCCACAGACGCGTCGAGAGCGCTGCGCGGTGGGTGCCGTCACGCGCGCGCCCCGCCCCCTCCCCGAATGGCGTCCATCTCGCTGCGCAACGTCGCGTCGGCGCGCGCGGCCGGGCTGCTGTTCCTCGGCTTCAACCAGGTGTGTGTCTGTGAGCGCGCGCCACTCGTCGGGGGGCCCGGAGTGCGTTGTGGATGTGCGGGGCGCGCGGCGCGGGCCTGGCTGCGCGCGTGGCCGACGAAAGGCTCGGTGCGGGTTGCTCGGCAGGACGCGGGTGGTCGCGCGACGCACCCGCTGACGTTTGACTTGTTTATGTCACGGCGCAGGACAACGGGTGCTTCACGGCCGGGCTGGAGAACGGCTTCCGCATCTACAACGCCGACCCGCTGAACGAGCGCATGCGGACCGGTGCCGTGGCGCGGCTGCGGCGGGGAGGGGGGCCGCGCGGCTCATCACGGCGCTCTCGCACACAGAGTTTGACGACGGCGGCGTCGGCTACGTCGAGATGCTCTTCCGCAGCAACTACCTCGCGCTGGTCGGCGGCGGGCGCAACCCAAAGTACCCGCCCAACGTCGTGCGTGGCGCCGTCGTCGCGCCGCGGGCCGCGGGCCGACGCCGTCCCCCCGTGCGCGCCCCAGGTGATCATCTGGGATGATGTCAAGAAGAAGTGCGTGATTGAGCTCACGTTCCGCAGCGAGGTCAAGGCGGTCAGGCTGCGCAGGGACCGGTGCGGCGCTCGCACGCCCGCCCCGCGCGCGCCCGGCCTCACGCGGCCGGGTGGCGCAGCCTCGTCGTCGTGCTGGCCAACAAGGTCATCGTGCACAGCTTCACCAACAACCCGCAGCGCCTCCACGTCTTCGAGACGATCGACAACGACAAAGGCGCGCGCGCGCGTGCGCGTGAGCCCACCGCCCCGCCGTCGCTCAGCGGTCTCGCGCCGCGCAGGGATATGTGCGCTCTGTCCAAGCTCGACCAACGCGTTCATGGCCTTCCCCGCGCGGCAGCCTGGGCACATCCAAATCGTCGACATCGGCGAGGCGCGGCGCGTCTCCAACATCGTCCGGGTGCGCGTGTGCACGCACATGCTCGCTCGCTCGCTGATATGGCGCCGCGCGCAGGCGCACGAGTCTGCGCTCAGCTGCATCGCGATCAACGCCGAGGGCACAAAAATCGCCTCGGCGTCGGAGAAGGCGCGGACACTGCGCCTGCCACCGGCCCCTCGCACTGACATCTACTACTGCGCGCGGCAACAGGGGACGCTCGTGCGCGTGTTTGACGCGCAGACCGGGCAGATGCTGAACGAGCTGCGGCGCGGGATGGACGCCTGCACGATCTGGAGGTGCGTTCGATCCGTTCGCGCGTGTACGACGCGCGTCTGACGAGGGTGCGCCGCCGCGCAGCCTGAGCTTCAACTTTGACTCGACGCGCCTGTGCGTGACGAGCGACAAGCGCAGCGTGCACGTGTTTAACCTGGCCGCGGGCAAGAACACGACCAGCGGGTGCGTGTGCGCCCGCACGTAGAGCTGCTTCGCTCATGTGCGCGGCCAGGCTCGCGTTCCTGAGCGACGTCGTCAAGTACTTTGGGTCCGAGTGGTCGTTCGCGCATTTCCACGTGTCCGAGCCGGCCGTGATCGCCGCCTTTGGCACGGGCAACGACAAGAACGCCGTGATCGGTGCGCGCCGCCGCGCGGGTGCTCGCCGCCTGGGACGCTGACGCCCCGAGTCGCCAGCGCTCTGCGGCGACGGCAGCCTGTACAAGTACCGGTTCAGCCCTGAGACGGGCGACATGCAGCGCGAGTCGTACCACAAGTTTCTGCGCATGCACGAGGACGACGACGGTGCTTTTTGAGTGGGGCGCTGGTGCGCGCTGCCTGTGTTCTGTACATCGTGTGCAAGGATCACGTCGTGATCGGGGGTGTGTGCAAGCTCCACTTTTCATCCAGGCCTAGGCCTACTCGGTCGCCGCAAAGATGGTCCTCGAGACGCGCATCACCAAGATGCTGGGCATCACGCACCCGATCGTGCAGGGTGCGCGGCGGCCGCATGCCGCGGCGGGAACGCGTACACGGGTGGCTGAACACGCGGCGGCACGTGCGTCACGTGTGCGCAGGCGGGATGCAGTGGGTCGGCTTCGCCGAGATGGCCTCGGCCGTGAGCAACGCGGGCGGCCTCGGCATGCTCACGGCGCTGTCGCAGGTGGCCCCGCGTCGGCCGCCCCGTGCGTGCCGCACCCCCGGCTGACCGCTCGCGGACGCGCGCAGCCGTCGCCCGATGCGCTGCGCAAGGAGATCGCGCGCTGCCGAACGATGACCGACAAGCCCTTCGGCGTCAACCTGACCATCCTGCCCGCGATCAACCCGCCGCCGTACGCGGTGCGCCGTCGCTGCTGCTGCCGCTGTGCCGTGCGATCGCGGCCAACCGCGCGCGCGCTGCAGGAATACGTCACTGCGATCATTGAGGAGGGCGTCAAGGTGGTTGAGACGGCCGGCAACAACCCGGGCGAGCACGTCAAGGCGCGGCGCAGCTGCTGCACGCGGCGCAGTCGCGTGCTCGGTGCGACTCACACGCGCCCGGCCGGACGCAGCGCTTCAAGGCCGCGGGCATCACCGTCGTGCACAAGTGCACGTCGATCCGCCACGCGCTGTCGGCGCAGCGCCTCGGCGTGGACGTGCTCTCGATCGACGGATTCGAGTGCGCTGGTGCGCCACCGGACACGTGTGCTCGCGCTGCGCACTGCTGACAGCAGTCGCGCGCAGGCCACCCCGGTGAGCGCGCACACTTGCACAACCCACAGCCCTGACGCGCACGCCGACGCACAGGCGAGGACGACGTGACCAACTTGATTCTGCTGCCGCTGGCCGCGCGCAAGCTGCAGATCCCCTTCCTGGCCTCGGGCGGCTTTGGCGACGGCCGCGGCCTGGCGGCGGCTCTGGCGATGGGCGCCGAGGGCATCAACATGGTCCGTGCGCGCGCGCTTGAGACGTGCCACAGCAGCAGGCCTGACTTTGTGACCAGGGCACGCGCTTCATGGCGACCAAGGAGGCGCCCGTGCACGACAACATCAAGCAGGCCATGGTCAAGGCGAGCGAGCGTGACACGTCGCTGATGTGCGCGTGCGGCCGCGCTGCCGTCCCGTGCTGACACGCGCGCGGCGCGCGCACGCCGCAGGTTCCGCACGATGCACAACACCGCGCGGTGCGCGCCCGCGACGCTCGGTCGCCGCAGCACGTAGCTCACACGGCCACGCGCGCACAGTGTCTTCAAGAACAAGATCTCGGTCGAGGTCGTCGCGATCGAGAAGGCCGAGCCCGGTGCGCGGCGCGGCGTGGCGTGCGTTCAACAAAACGCGCTCACGCCCGCACGCGCCTCCCAGGCAAGTTTGAGAAGGTCCGCGACCTCGTCTCGGGCGCGCGCGGCCGCCAGGTGTTTGTCAACGGCGATCCAGACTACGGCGTGTGGTGCGTGCGGCCGGGGCGGCCAGCTCGGCGCTCGTGCTGACACGCGGCACCAGGACGGCCGGCCAGGTGCTCGGCCTGATCGACGATGTCCCCGCGTGCAAGGAGCTGGTCGAGCGCATCGTCAAGGAGGCCGAGGACATCATCACCGGCCGCCTCAACAGCATCGTCAAGCCGGCGTCGCGTCTGTGAGCCGCACTGCGCGGGCGTCGCGCCCTTTGTGTGCGCTATATGCAGTACAACATGAGTGCAAGCTTTCACAGCGACGCCTGCGGTGCCCCGCCGCCCGCCTTCCGCCGCGCGTAGAAGAGGATGTAGGCCGCGGGCGACTGGCACCGGCCCGGCGCGTCAGCCAGCAACGACCGCGGGCGAACGGCGCACGTGCCTGCACGTTGCTCTCGGGCACGATCGACACGCGCGAGTCGTCAAAGTAGTGCCAGCGCCGCGAGTAGCTACTCTGGCAGCACGCGGTGTCTGCGTGCGCGAAGGTGAGCGATGCGCGCGGCTGCGCGAGCGCGTCAACGCACAGTGCCCGCCCGTGAGGCTGCCAAAGTGGTTCTGTTGTCCATGTGCAACGCTCAGCGACCGCGCCATGCCGCATGCGAGCTAGCGAGCGCGCACCGACACGGAGTAGAGGTCGTACACGTGCGTCTGGCGGTCGCGCGGGCTGGCCGAGCGGATCTGCAGCCTGCGAGCAAGCCGGCAGTGTGAGCTGACGGCCGTGGTGCCAACGCGCAGAGCCGCACGCACTGCAGCGGAAAGCGCACGTCCGTCGTGATCTTGCTCCGCCACGGCCCGTCGAACGAGAACCGCTTGAGGTGGATCAGCAGGTAGTCCGGCAGGCGCCACAGCTGCAGCTGCTTCGTGGCGCGCCGCTGCGTCTCGCAACGCGGGCAGAACCTGGGCGAGCGTGAGACATCGGCCAAACGTCCGAGCACTCGCGCGGCGCGCACCACCCGTCGTCCTCGGTCAGCGTCTCGGCGGCCGTGAACATGTCGAGGCACTGCGCCAGCGAGGCGTCGCGCGCGAGCGGCACGGGCACGCTCAGGTACATGAACGCGTTGAAGCTAACAGATTTCTGCGCGGCGGCGGCGTGAGCATGGCCCCGCATGCGGCAGGTGCGCACCCTGCCGCAGGCCAGGCACGCCACGACTGACTTGTACTGCCCCTGGAACAGGTCGACGATGATCGAGTCGTTGCGCCGGAGGTAGTTCTGCCATGACACCTCGGCCAGGTCCTTCGGCGCAGGCGTCAGTCGCAGGCCGGCGGCAGAAACATGCGCACACGTACGTCGTCCGGGATGCTGGTGCCATCGCTGTCCGGGTCCGTCACGGTCGGCTTGGTGCGCACGCGGTTGAGGTCCTCGTGCAGGCCGTCGAGGAGAAACGCAAGCAGCTCCTGCGCCCAACGGCATGAGACGTACGTTCGCCCAGCGGTATGGGTCAGCCGTACCTGAGAGTCGTGTTGATCGTCGCCCTGGAACTGCGTCGCAAACTGCGCGATCGCCGCCTTGAACACGTGCGGCGACAGGAACGCCTGCTGGCTGTGCCACATCTGGTTGAGCAGGTCGGCGTAGGCGCGCGCGAGGGCGCCCTTGGTCCCGAGCGGGTTGGTCGTGTTGATCCAGCGCACATAGCTGCCGTCAAGGAACTTGCGCGTGAGCATAAGCGTGGCCGAGAGGCACTGCAGGGTCGAGTTCATGTAGCATGTGTTGCCGAGGTTGCGGAACCCGATCACGCCGTTGGTCACGGGCGACGACGCGTCGAGCGGCGGCAGGATCGGCGCGAGCGGTGACGCGTTTGGTGCGAATGAGGTCAGCGGCACCGTCGCCGCGGGTCGGCCGCGCGGCGCCGACGAGGGCGTGCTCGGCTTGGACGACGGCGTCGACGCCATGGTCGGCTGCGCGCTCGGCGGCGTCGGCGGCAGCGACGCGGGCGGTGCCACGGGCGCTGCCACGGGGGGCGCTGTTACAGGCCGTGGCGCCTGTGCGGGCCTCGGCGTTGACGCGGGCGCGGGCGACACGATCGAGCGTTCGAAGAACTGGTACGGGCTGTCGAACGGGGTCGGACGGGCTGCAGCGAACGACATACGCGCGATCGGATCCGAGTAGCTTGTCATGGATAGCGGCTGCGGACGCAACCCGGGCTTGTGTTGCTGTGCGCGGCGCGTCAGACGACCGAGCACGCAGCGGATGCGAGGCGCACCATGATCTCGTTGACGGAGCGCGTGACTTTGACCGGTGCCGCCGGCGGTACGTACGGCCGCCGCACGTTGGACGGCGGTGCCTTGCCCGCGCTGCCCGGTGGGGCGGCGAGCGGTACTGCGGGGCGGCGTTGCGCGGCCGGCGCGTCGAAGAGCGTGTCGACGTCGCTGAACGAGCCCGCTGCCCTGCTGGTGACCGTGGCGGCCGCTGCTGCCGCTGTCGTGAGCCGCGCGGCCGTTGCTGGCGGTGTGATGTCGATGAGCATCGCGCTAGGCGGGCTCGCCATGGCAGGCGCGGCGGGCGGCGGCGATACGTCCACCAGCAAGCTCGGGAAGCCGAGGCTCGGCTTCGCACCGGTGCTGCTGCCGCTGCTGCTGCTGCTGCCTCGATGGTCGTCGTCGAGCAAGATGAGCGGCCCACCGTTGTCCGCAGCGGCCCTTGCCGGTGCCCGCGTGATCGGCGGCGGCGGGCCGTGCACGTTCGCGTGCAGCGGGTCAAAGTCGTGCAGCGAGCCGAGCACGGCGTGCGGCACGCGCTGGTCGGCCCTGGGCGCGGGCGAGTGCGCGTGTGGCGGCTGAACTGGCACACGCTGGTCGGCCTTGGGCACGGCGGGTGCGGCAGGGTGCAGGAAGTCGTCGTCGAGGTAGTCGAGGGCGTTGTGCGGGTCGTACTCGTCCATGTACGCCGCCAGCTCGTCGTCGTCATCGTAGTCGTCGTCAGCGTCGAGGTCCACGGTCGGCGCGGCCTGCGCCAGCCGCGGCCGCAGCTCGTCGGCGCGCTGCCGCGACGTCAGCGGGCGGGGTGGAGCGGACTGCGGCGACGCGGCCGCGCACCTGCATCAGGCGCTGGTACTCGTGGCTCGCCCGCAGCGCCGCGTCGTCGTGCGCGCCCGGGTCGTGCGCACGCACCAGCCTCAGTGCGTCCGGGTGGCGCGGCAGGGTCTCGGTGACGATGCTGCGGTCGGCCGGCGCGTCAGCTGCCGCGCCGCGCGGCTGTCGTCACACGTCTCGGTTCGCCGCACCGCAGGAACCGCTGCAGCGTGTCGCGCGCGACCGCGCCGTCGTGCCGCTTCCACGCGTCCTCGTGCTGCGCACGCCCCCCGCCCACGTCCTCCCCTCAGCCGGCGCACGGGGCACGGGCGCGGCGCACCTCGCACAGCAGCCGCTCCGCCTCCGCGAGCAGGTTCCATGACACGTCAGCCGCCGCCGGCATGCTGGGCGACGACGCTCTGAAACTCGTGCGCGACGCGCGCCGGGCGAGCGCTGCTGCTGCGGCGGCGGCGGCGTCCTCGGCGGCCGTGTCGGCGGCGGGCGGCGGTGGCGGCGGCGGCGGCGCATCGGCAGTGGCAGCGGCGATCGCGGCGGCCGCGGCGGCGGCAGGGCCCGGCGGGACAAGCTCGGCCGATTCGGCCACGGCGTCGGCGGCCGGGCTGTCGCCGTACAACGAGGAGGTCGTGCGAAGCGTCGTGCGCGAGACCGTGACGATGTTCCAGGAGACGCGCGCGCTGCTGCAGCAGCCGGTGCGCCGCGGCCGGTGCGCAGCGCGGGCGATGCACGGACTGACGCGGCCGCGATGGATCCAGGGCATGCGCGGCGACATGAAGGTCGTCATCTACCACGCCGTGATGCAGCGCAACAAGCGCTGCCTGCTGGCGTACCACATGCAGGTGCGCGCACGACGCGTGACGCGGCCGCAGGCACCGAGCTCAGCGCGGCCGATGTGTGCAGAGGGTTCTCGCCGTGCAGAGCCTGTGCTGGGAGCTGGGCACGCTGCCGCCGCCATCGGTACGCGCGCTGCTGAGCAAGCCCGAGGTGGACTATATGCGCAGCTACAACGCGTGCGTGCGCGGGCGGCGTGCGCGACCTGCGGCGACTGAGCCGCCACGCAGCTTGATAACAGACTACAAAGCCAAGTACCTCGACCTGGACCTGATGGCGACGTCGCTGCCGCCCAAGGAGCTGTTTGTAGAGGTGCGGGTGGTGTACGACTGCGGCGTGATCGAGACGGAGCAGGTGCGTGTGCGCGCGCGCGTTGCTTGCACGCCGTGTGTCTCACGCGCCCGCAAACGCGACGGCGCAGGGTGCGATCCACCTGCGGCGCAACAGCCAGCACTTTGTGCGGCGCACGGACGTGGAGCATCTAGTGAAGCAGGGCTTCTTGGTACACTTGGACTGACGGCGGCGCACTGCGGACGCGTGTTTGTGTTGCGATGAGCGAGACTGAGCCGCAGTCGCCAACGGCGGCCGTGGCGGCGGGCGACAACCCGCACCTGGCCGTGCTCGAGGCCATGCAGCGGCGCCGCGAGGAGGAGCAGCGGGCGGCGCAGCGGGCGGCCGCGGAGGAGGCCGAGCGGCGCGTGCGGCACGAGGAGGCGGCGCACGCGCGCGCGGTGCAGGAGGAGATCCTCAGCGGCGCCGTCAACCCGCACGCGCTCATCATCGCCCGCCAGGCCGCGCGCCGCGCCGAGCTCGAGCGCCAGGAGGCTGAGGAGGCCGAGGAGAAGGCGCGGTGGGCGGCGGCGCGGCGCGCCAAGGCGCAGGCCGAGGCGGCGGCGGCGGCGGCGGCGGCGGCGGCACGTGGCGGTGGCGGGGGGCTCGACCGCGGCCGGACGCCGCTCGCGCAGCTCGAGGCGTGCCTGGGGCTGCTGCACGTGCAGCAGGCCAAGAGCCACAAGTGGCTCCAGTTCCTGGTCGAGCTCAAGGACGGCGACCCGGCCACGGTCTCGCTCTACACCCCGACGCCTGAGGGGACGGTCGACGCGACGACGCTGCGCGACGAGGTCGTGCTGGCCGGGACGGTCGCCGTGCAGGAGTACGTCGCCCCGACCTCGCTCACCCAGACGCTCTCCCTGCGCAAGCCCAAGCCGCGCCCGCTCGCCTTCTCGGTCTTCGTGGGCGACAGCAGCTTCAGCTTCGAGGCCGCGTCCGAGGCCGACCGCGACCGTTGGCGCGCCGCCTGGGAGCAGTACGCGGCCAAGTACAGCGGCACGACGCACGAGCGCGCGCGCGACGACTCGGACAGTGCGTCGCGCGTGCAGATCGCGGCGGTACGCTCGCGCGCTCACCCGCCGTGCAGACGACTCGCGCAAGAGCAGCGAGGGCAGCGCGCACACCTCGCGCAAGCGCTCGAGCGGCATCGCCACGATCAAGAACATGTACCTGACCGTGCGCGGCCTCGCGGGCGCGCACCTGCTCGCGGTCGAGGAGCCCGCGCCCGCACCCGAGCCCGTCGACATCGTCGTAAACCCGCTGCAGGAGGACGACGTCAACGTGACCTTTGAGAACAAGCTGTTTAGCGGCGAGTGATGCTTCCTGATCGATGCGCGCAACACCAAATGCTGTACATCGCCGCGGCATCAGGCCTGCTTCTTGACGGCCGCCTTGGCCGCCTGCTGCGACGCGCCCGTGTACAGCACTGTGCCGACGAGGACCAGCACGGCCCCTGCGCGACAGCGTGAGCCGTCACATGGCGCGGCAAGGCGCGCACGCGCGCACCTGTCCAGTGCGACAGCCCAAAGACGTTGTTGAAGTACACGACCGAGAGGATGAGCGAGAGGAACTTGCGCACGGTGATCATGAGGTTGCCCGTGAGCGAGCTCGTGAGGCCTAGCACGCGCGCGCCCCGCGTCAGGGCACGGCGGTGGAGTGAGGGCGCGGGCGCACTCGTCAGGTTGTACATGCCGCGCACGCCCATGAATGACGCGATCGTGTTGAGCATCAGCACGGCCCACATCGCCGGGTGCGCGGTCGACCATAGCAGCATGTGCTTGACCATGTCGGGCGCGATCGTCAGGAACATCGGCAGGCCGAGGAAGTGCTGCGCGTGCGCGCGGCCGCGTCAGCCGGCGTGGGCGCAGGCCGCCAGACGCACAGCGTAGAACAGCGCCTCCTGCCAGTGATTGCCGTAGTTGCGGTAGGCCAGGTCCTGCAGGATGCCCAGGAAGCTGCGCTCGCGCTCGTTAGACGGCCACGAACGTGCCGCACGCGCCGCACCCCGTGAAGACGAGCGAGAGCGCGAGGATGCTCACGCCGAGCACCCATAGCCAAAAGTTCTGCATCTCAACCGCGTCGGCTTTGTCCTGCCACGGGCGCATACAGCGTCAGCACGCGCAAGTGCACGCACGAGGCCCACCGGTGCAGCGGGCAGCGACGCGAGCGTCGAGATCATCACGCCGATGGTCACGAGCACGACCGAGCCGACCTGGCCGAGCGAGTACCTGCCGTCGCCGTGAGTGAGCGAGCGAGCGAGCAGCGGCCTCGGGTGGCGACGCACTGCCGCCGCAGCATGATCGCGCCGATGGTCATGTTGACGAGCAGGATCGAGCTCTTGAAGACCATGTGGAACGGCACAGAGACGTTGTACCAGTACGCCCAGCTCGACAGCACGGCCGCGAGCCACGACATGAGCACGCAACCTGGCGCACGCGCCGCTGAGCGTCGCGCGCGGGCGCGAGTGAGGGAGAGCGACGCGCACCGACGTGGTAAGCGATGGGGATCTTGAGCGGCTTCATGCGCACGCTCAACACTTTGCCAAACACGCCGCCGGCCTGTGGCAAACGTGCGTCACGCCGCTGTGTGTGCACGCAGGCACCGGCGCGCACCATCGAGTCCCACGTGACGTAGTTCTGCAGGCCCTCGAGCGCTACAAATAGGTACTGGAAGAACGTGATCGTCGAGCCGCACCCGGGGTCGATCTTCACCATGTACTCTGTCGGTGCGGCGATGCGAGGCTTTATGCGGGCTGCGGCGCAAGGAGCGGGCCGGCGACGCACCGAGACAGAACGCCTGGCCGCAGCCACCGACGAGCATGAGCACGAGCGAGGTGATGATGGGCATGATGACCGGCTCCTGCGCGTCGTGCGCTGGCTGAGCGGCCGCGACGGGCGGTGCGTGTGCGGCCGCACCCGGCGCAGCGCCTGCACGGCCATCATCGTCACGCGCGCGCGCTGCCAGAGCGCGCTCGAGATCACGCTCGTGTCCTCGTCCTTGCCGCGATGGTAGCCCTGACCGCGCAGACGCATCGGCGGAGGCCAGACACGCAGGCAAGGGGGGGCACAAGTGCACCTGCATGTTCTCAGCCAGGAGCAGATGGTCGCCGCCAGTGTCGAACGTGAGCGGCTGCGCCTGGAACGGTGTGCCCATGACGGCGCTTTTCTTGCTGAGCAGGCCTGGCGCCGGGCGCGTGTGAGCGCGTGCGGCAGCGGCAGCAACGGCACTCGCGCGCGCACGCACTGGACGCGCGCTGGCTCTCGTCCGTGGCCTTTGCAAGCGCCTCGCCAAATGAGATCTCGGCGTCGAGCCGGTTGAAGCCGCAAAAGTGCTCGGCGAAAAGGTGCTGCAGCATTGGGAGCGCGCGTGCGTGCGTGAGCAGCGGGACACACGCGCCGGTGTGCGCACACCTGCGTCCGCGTCTGGATCTGCTGCAGCTCGTCCAGCGTGCCAAAGACCGCGCGGCGGTTGATCTCGTTCTTGAAGAAGTCGCGCTTCATCTTGAGCATGGGCAGGGTCTTGTCGTGCTTCTTGAGGATCTTGGAGAAGCCGGTGTAGTTGAGCGATGAGTAGTCGCGCAGGAGGCTCAGCTCGACGTAGAGCGTGTGGAACGCGTACTTGAGGCGCTCGCGCTCGAGCTCCGGCAGCTTGCGCAGGTCTGCGCCCTCCACGTGCGCCTGCAGCTGCGCAAACGTCTCGCGCAGCTGCGCCAGCTTGCGCTCGTAGAACGCGTTGATCTTGTCCAGGTCGGCCAGGAGCTCGCGCGCAAAGGCGCGGACCTCGCCGAGCTGCTGCGCCGCGCCGGTGGCGTCGCCTGTGTGCCGCGCGGTCGGTCAGCGTGTGACGTGCTGATGCTCTGCGCAAGACGCACGCTCGGCCTCGGGCGCCTGCAACGCGCGCTCAATGGCGTAGATCGTGCCCTTGTGCAGCTCGTAGTTGAGGTAGTCGTCGGCCCACGCCGCGTTCCGGAACGAGCGCAGGTACGTCCCAAAGTTGACCATCGGGCTGTGTGCGGGCTGTGCGCGCGTGCGGGGCGCGGGGTCAGCGCTGATCAGCGCGCACGCGCCAGGCCACGCCGAGCGACCTTTTGGTGACGCGACAGATCTGAGAGATAAAGCCGAACCTTCTCGACGCGCCCGGAAGCACGCTGTTTGCACGCCAGCCAATCAGCGCGTGAGTTCCGAGGAATAGGCACTTCCGTCGCCCCTTTGCAAGCCGCAGCCGCCGTCCCGCAGCAGTCATGGTGCGTCCGCCGCCGCCGCCGCCGCCGCCGCCGCCGCCGCCGCCGCCGTGCCGTGCCGCGCGAGAGCGGGGAAGAGGAGAGAGGGGGGAAGGGGCGGCGGGTGGCGCACGGCGCGCGCGTGCGGTGGGCAAGACCTCGGTTCCCGTTGCTTTTTTCGTTGCTTTTTTTGTTGGCCCTTGTCGCTGCTCGCGCGCGCACGCCGCCTCCCCCTCGATGCCCCTCGCAAGCGCGCCCCCGCTCTCGCTCGCGTCCTCGCGCGGGTCGAGCGCGGAGAACGATTTCCGCAGTGCGCGCGCGAGTTGCGCACGTGTTGACGACGACGAAAAAACGTGCAGGGCACTTGCGCCAAGATCTCGCGCTGGGGCCTCATCATCTTCAACTCGCTCTTCCTGGCGGCCGGCATCGCCGTGCTCGCGGCCGGCATCTACTTCTACGTCCAGGCGAGCACGTACGGCATCCCGCGGACCTTCTCGGTCGGTGCGTGGGAGCGCGCGTGCGTTGCTGTTGGACAGGCTGTGCTCACCCCGCGCCTGTGCGCAGGCGCCATCGTCGTGGCCATCTTCGTCATCGTCATCGCGCTCGTCGGCCTCGTCGCCGCGATCATCATCAACAAGATCATGCTATGGATCGTGCGTCGGCCCGCCCCACCACGCGCGCCTGCGCACGTGCAGCGCGACTCACACAGCCCCCCGCACGCACGCGCAGTACTTCGCGCTGCTCGTCATGATCCTTGCAGCCGAGATCGCCGTGGCTGTCGTCGCGTACCAGTACACGTCCTCGCTCGAGAGCTTCCTGGGTCAGGAGTACCGCAAACTGAGCGAGACGGATCGCGCGGCGCTCGAGAACGGCTTCAACTGCTGCGGCTTCTTGAACACGACCGACTTCAGCACGCCCAACAGCACGTGCTGCCTGGCCGTCAACAACTACAACTCGACCAACCCGGCGCCGAAGCAGGACCCGCCACCCCAGAACACGTACGACGTGTACTACTGCTACTACAACTCGTTCAACAAGGACGGCTACGTCCAGAGCTGCCTCGATGCGTACTACTCGTTCTACTCGCTCTACATCGTCTACCTCCAGGCCGGCGCGGGTGTCCTGGCCGGCATCGAGGTCTTCGGCCTCATCTTCGCCATCGCCCTGGCCATCCAGGCCGACGAGGCGTCGAAGGACATTGAGATGAACGACTACTCGTGAGCGACGCGCGCGCGCGTCTGTGTGGTGTGCCCCGTGCCCGCGCGCGCGTGTAAGTGCGCGCTGCCCCCTTGATCCGCCTTTTGTCCCCTAGTGTGTCGGTGTGTTTGGTGTGTGCTTTCTGGAGATGTGCACACAACCCGCGTCTCTCTCTCTCTCTCTCTCTCTCTCTCTCTCTCTCTCTCTCTCTCTCTCTCTCTCTCTCTCTCTCTCTCTCTCTCGCGCGCGCGTCGCGTTGCTGGTTCAGGCGCGCCGCCGGATCCGCGCAGCAGTCACCTCGTGCGCCTGTGACGCACGCGTCCCGCGCGGCCGCGCGCGCGTGGCGCGTGACGCGGCTGCTGCGGTGGCCGTGCTCGCGAGCTCGGCGTGGCGTGGGTGCAGCTTGCGGCGGAGGGCGCGCGCAACCGCTGCCCGTCGCGCGTGCGGCGCTGCGCGTGAGAGCGGGATGCGCCGAGTGGTTTCACGCCGCGCACCGACCGCGCCAGCGTCCTGTGCGCTTGTGCCGTCCCCGCACTCGCCCCTCGTGCGTGCGGGATCTATTTCTGATGAAACGCCGCGTTTCGCACAGGTGCCGCGATGGCCTCCGATTCGGCTGCCGGTGCGACGCGCCGTCTGCTCACGCGCTGCCTTCTCACGCGCACGCGGGCGCAGACGAGACCGCCGTGTCGCGGCCGGCCCTCGGCGATGAGCCGCCGCCACTGGCCGTGCGGCGCACGCGCGTGCGCAAGACGTCCAGGCTCGCCGTCCAGGCGCGTCCCAGCTCGCTCTCGGCGGTGTTGTCTGACAGCGCTCGGCGCGCGGGCCAGGACGCGACGGGCAAGCGCAGCGCCGACGACGTGAGCGACATCGTCTTTGTGCAGTCGCTCTGGCGGCGGCGGGTGGCGCGGCGGCGCTTCAAGGCGACGAGTGCGCGGGGCCCGCGTACGCCTGCCCGTGCTCACATGGTCGCGCAGTCAAGCGCACGTACATTGTGCAGGAGCTCTTCAGCACCGAGAAGGCGTACGTGGACAGCCTGCGTTACGTCGTGGAGGTGCGCATGTGTGCCGCGTGGAAGCGGCGCTCACCCACGTCGCCGAGCAGAAGTACGAGAAGCCGCTGTTTGAGCGCGCGGCCAAGGGCGCGGCGCTCGTGCCCGAGAAGGACCTGAAGGCGCTGTTCTTCCAGGTGCGCGGCTGCGCGGCGAGTCTGTTGCACGCGCTGAAACTGCGCCGCGCAGATCCAGCCGATCCTCGTCAACAACATCAAGTTGCTCGAGCATCTCGAGGCGCGGCTCAAGCACTGGTCTGCCTGGCAGCTTATCGGCGACGTCTTTGTGGAGATGGTGCGCGACGCGGTGGGTGCGCGGGGCTGCTGATGGCCGGGCGCCGGCGCGGGGGTTGGGGGGCAGTCGCCGACATTCGAGTCGTACACGGCCTTTGTCAACAACTACGAGCTCGCCCACGCGACCCTGCGCAAGCACGAGCGCTCGAACGCGGCCTTTGCGCAGTTTGTGACGGTGCGGCGGTCGCAGCGGCAGGGCCCCCGTCGCTCACACCCCGCGCAGGAGATGGAGCAGGCCTCGACCCAGCGCCTCAAGCTGTCCGACTTTTTGATCATGCCCGTCCAGCGCATCCCGCGCTACGAGCTGCTCCTGAGCGTACATCGCCCGTCACCGTGCCTGCGCGCTGCTCACGCTCGCCGCCATCGCAGCAAATCCTCGCCCAGACCACCGCCGACCATCCGGACTTTGCCAACCTCAAGGCGGGCGTCATCGAGATCAAGCGCGTGGCCGACTTTATCAACGAGAAGAAGCGCCAGGCTGAGGCGCGCGCCAAGGTGCGTTGCGCGGGGCTGCATATGTGTGCTCACGCGGCTCGCGCAGGTCGCCGAGATCGAGTCCAAGATGTCGGGCGACTTTCCCGTGCGTGTCGTGCCGTGCGGCTGCGTGCGCGCTGACGGACGCGTGTGCGCGCGCTCGTCACAGCCGCTCACGAGCGACACGCGCCTGTTTGTGCGCGACGGGGACATTGTCGCGTCGCTCGACGGCGGGCGCGAGATGCGGCGCCTGTTCCTGTTCAACGACGCGCTCCTGTGCGTGTCCAAGTTCAACCCGTCGGGCAACTCGCACGTGCGTCCTCGCGCAGCACGGGTTGCGCGCGGCGCTCAGCGGCGACTGGCGTGTCACGCAGATCGTCAGCAAAGTCATGAGCAACGCCAAGTTTGAGTTTGAGTACGACTGGATGGTCCCGCTGCTGAATCTCTCGGGTCTGCACGCAATCGAGAAGCCCGTGAAGGAGGGCGGCTACGTTGGTGCGAGCGCGCGCGCCGCACGTGCGCGTCCGCTGCTGACGCCGCGCCCCAGAGCCCAACGAGATCATGAAGGAGATCGCGCGGCTCGAGAAGCAGCTGGACATCGAGCGGCACATTGAGCGCTCGGCGGCCAAGATCGCCCAGATTTACAAGATGGAGAACAATCGCGCGACGAAGAACGAGGCCAAGCGCGAGGTTTGCTTTCTTTTCGCCCGCGCGCGGGCGTCGGCGACATCGCTGACACCCGTTCGCGCGGCGTGGGCCAGGTCGGCGAGACCGAGTCCAACATGGAGCTGATCGCCAAGGAGCTCAAGCAGCAGCGCGACCGCATGCGGCTGTACGAGCCCGTGGTCGGGCTGGCGATCATCACGGACGACAATCACGTGCGCCGCCCGCGTTGCGTGGCGCGTGCACCGTTGTCTGAGCGCGTGCGGGCGCGCGCGTGGGCCACAGTCGTTCACTTTTGTCGTCCGGAGCACGTCCCAGCGCGACGAGTGGATCCGCGACATCACACACTGGCGCAAGACCGAGCTAAACCGGATCGGTGAGGACGAGGTCAGCCACGCCAAGAAGAAGAAGTGTACGTCCGGTGCAGTATGCGCGCGCCCGTCCTCACGCGCCCCGCACGACCCCAGCCGCCAGCGTCTGGTCGCTGAAGGGCCTGCTGGACGCGTCCGTGTCGTCGCTCTCGACGCTGTCCAAGTCTGTCGGGCAGCAGATCAACAAAAAGGTGTGTATGCCGCGCCCAGTGCGCGACTCTGACGCACGCGCGCACAGGTGATGGAGGGCGCGCAGGCCGTGTCTCATCTCGCTAGTGGATCGGTGCGGCCGTCGTTGAGCGACTGACCGCGCTCACACCGCGCATGCACAGTCGCTGTATCGCAACACGACCGTCAACGCGACCGTCACTGACAGGCGACGGCTGCTGCGCGGTGGGCGGGATGCACACGTAGCTGGTGTGACACTGCACTCATCCGATGCATCCGCAGGGCCCTCACGCAGCAAGAGCACCATCAGCCGCGGCGGCAGCGCAAACAACCTGGCCGCCGAGGCCGGGAGCGACCCGGCGCCCGCCGCTGCCGCGGCTGCTGCGGCCACCGGCCCGCCGCTTAAGGGCAAGACGGCGCCTGCGCCCGCCAAGACGACCGCGGCCGTTGCGCCCAGCCCCAGCGCGGCCGACGCGAGCGGCAAGACGGTGAAGGGGTGCGTGTGCGCGCGCGCGTACAAGACGGCCGGCGCTCGGGCTGACGACGGCCGCAGGTGCGTCTCTGTGCGCATCTCGACGTCGCAGGAAGACTTCGTGCCGGTACCGCAGCAGGCCAAGCCGGCGCGCGACGTCGATGCGTCGTCGGTCCAGTCGCACAAGGAAAACAGCCAGCCAGATAAGATGGAGCCTCTGCGCGACAGCGACTCGGCGCCGCCGCCGATGGTGCGGCTCGCAAACCGCACCGCCCGGGGGGGGGGGGGGGGGGGGGGTGCGCTCACGCTCGCCGCACAGCTGGCGCGCTCAGGGTCTCTCATGGCCGCCACAAAGCTGCCGGCGTCGCCCATCGTCGAGTTCAACCCGATGATTGACGCGCCGAGGCTGCAGGTGCGCCTGGGTGCGAGCCGCGCGTGTGTGCTCGCCGACCTAAGAACGCGCGCGCGCGCCGCCAGGAGGTCGACGCTGCGGCGGAGGCCGACGAGGCCGATGAGAAGGACCGGGCCGAGAAGTCACACAACTTTGAGACAAAGGTGTTTGCACGCTCGGTCCGCTGCGACGTCTGCTCCGGTGCAAGCGCTGCCGGTCGTGCGCGCGCGGCTGCTGACGGGCCTATCTCGCGCGCGCAGCCTCGATTGCGCCGCACGGGCGCGAGGGCATGAAGTGCTCGGGTGCGTGACGCCGGCGGGCGTGGTGCAGGCCTCTTCTCAACGCGCGCCCGCAGAGTGCTCGTTTCGGTGTCACCGCAAGTGCCTCAAGTCGGTCGCGGTCATGTGCACGCACACGCGCGACCCGCTGATGGACCAGGTGCGGCGGCGGCATGGCACGCGCGTTTCCATCACTGATGGCCAGGCCGTGCAGTTGGACGACGCGCCCGAGGTGAACGAGGACTACCTGATCACGCCGGGCGTGTTTGCCGACGAGCTGATCGCGGACGAGCCGGGCGCGGTGCCGTGACCGTTTGAGCCCCATTTTCTTTTTTTTGTGCCTGCTGCCACGTCGCTCTGTTCATCGCCCGCCCGCATCGCCCAGCAGGCCGTAGAAGCGGTCGAGCAGGTGGTTGCGCTCAGCGCGCGTGCTCGCGTCGGCGATGTGCCGGGCCATGTCGCCCAGCGTCGCCCAGCCCTTGTCGCGCCCGAACCGCGCAAATAGTTCGCCCAGCTGCCGCTGCCGCACACTGCGCGGCGTCGTCCCGACCACGACCGCGCCGGCCGGCTTGCCCGCTTGCAGCGCCGCAATGCGCTCGCGCCGCTCGGCCGCCGTGAGCCGCCCACGGCGCACGCGCACGGTGCCGGGCAGGTCGTCGCCGTCCGCATCGTCGCGCCGCCTGCGCTGCGGCGGTCGTCGTGACCGCGCATCGTCGCTGTCGCCCGCGTCGTCGTGGTCGACCTCGCGCCGTACGACATCGGCCTCGCGCACCTCGACCGGCCCCTCGTCCTCGAAGCCGTCAAAGACCACGCACACGACGCCCCGCGCCGCGTCCGTCCGCACCACGCGCGCCGGGTAGAAGAGCCCGTCCGTCCACGCCGCGAGACAGCGCATCCAGCAAGCGACTATGTATGCGCGATATGGTGGTCCAGTGGTTGGGCGCGCTGTATGTGGTCGATCAGGTGCGCGAGGTGCTGCGCAAGTCGTTCCCGCCGCGCGAGACGGGCCCGGCGCCGCCCGCGGGCGTGACACCGGCGGGCAGGGCATCGTCTTCGCCCGCGGGCGCGCGATGGTGGGCGTGGCTCGCACCGGCCGACGGCGTGCCGGTGAGAGCGCACGCGATGCGCGAGGCAGACATGTCTGACATGACGCGCGCGGGGCCGCGGGCAGGACGGGCGCGCGCGCACGCACGACGAGCTGTTCACGGACGATCCGCTACGAGTGGCGTTCGTGCAGCAGCCCGGCGCCGGCCTGCGCAATCAGACGTGGAAACGCGGGTGGAGGTGCGCGCGATGCGCTCGCGCCACGTTGCAAGCTGATGTGCTCCGGCGCGCCAGCCTTGACTTCCACGGCCTCGATCGCATGCAGCACGGCGTCCAGGGCGTGGTCGACGCCGGCGCTGGGTGGAGCGGGCGCGTGGGGCCCGGGCCATTCGGCGGCCTGGCACTGCGTCTGCGCACGCTCGAGGTCCGCGATGAGCGCGCGGCTGCGCATCGGCTGACGTGACTGGGCGGCACAGCAAGGGCGGCTGAAGGTGGCCATGGGCGAGTTGCCGGCGCTGCCGCACGACCTACGCCTGCGCGCGATGCTACAGAACGTCGAGGTGGGTGCGCGTGTGCGGTTTGCGAATACGCTGACGCGCTTCTGGTTCGCGCGCAAAGGGCAACAGCGGCGACTACGAGACCGTGCTGCAGTACTCGCTGCGGCGCAGCAGCTCCAGCATGCAGCTCAGGTACTTTGCGGCCAACTGCATGCCCTGGTCCACACCTCACTGGCGGTGCGTGGACGGGCGCGGACGTGTGCTCGCTGACGGCTGGGCGCACAGGCCACGCACCGAGCCAGCGCCACGCGCCGACGACCCGCGACTGCAGGCACGCGCGCACACGCGCACTGTCGCGCTGCCTGCTGACGTCTGGGCTGCGGCAGGTGGCCGGCATTGGCGTCAACTTTATGCAGTACCGCACGCCGCACGCCGCGTTTGGTTTAGAGCTGATGCTGCTCAAGCGGAAGCAGCTGGAAACGTGCGTGCGACTGTGGGAAGCGTCGCGCTGAGCACGCATCCCCGCGCACAGGCAGTTGCAGTGTGTGCTCGGTGTTGGCGCGCTCTTCCGCCCGCTCGACACGGTGAGCGTCGCGGCGCGGCTCGACATCAACGGCGAGGCCAAGGTGGTCGTGGTGCGTCGCGCGTGTGTGCTTCGAGTTGCTCTGCGCCCACCGCACGGCGTGCACCAGGCGGTCGCGTCGTACCCGTGGGCGTTTCTGCGGTGGGTGCCGGGCATGGGCGCACTCGGGCTGAGCTCGATCGCGACGCTGGACAAGCTCCGGGCCGCGCTCGTGGTCGAGGGCGTGCACTGCCCGCTGAGACACGACGTGTACAACGCGGGCTCGGTGGCGTACGAGGCGGTGCGGCAGCCCCCTTGCGCGCGGAGGCGGCGGCGGCCCTGTCTGACGCGCTGGCGCAGGAGCACCGCTCGATCCTGCAGTCGTCCGACGGCACCAGCTTGCAGACAATTGTGGGCCGGGTGCGCTTGGCGGCCGGGGCGCCATGCCGCGCCGCGCCAGCTCACGCGGTGCCGCGTCACAGCTCCAGGCCAAGATCGCCTCCGACGGCAAGGTCGCCGGGCGCGTCGAGGTAACGCTGCCGGATGTGCACTGCACGGCGGCGGTGCACGGCGTGTACAACCCTGCAACCAGTGCGTGCCGAGCCTACCCTCGCGGGCGCGGGCACAGCTGACCGACCCCCTGCACGCGAGCAGGCAGCGGCGCCATTGGGCTGGAAGTGACACTGAACAGCCTGTGGTGACACAGCCACGCGATCACTTTGAGCCACGCGAGTCGTGGTTGGCCCCGAAGATGCGCATGAGGGGTCCCGCGCGCTCGTTATTTGTCATGCCAGCGCCGGTCAGCCGGCGGAAGCCGGGCGAGGCGATGATGATCGTGTGCACGACCGAGGTCAGCGAGTTTGTGGACCAGAACATCGCCAGGAGAGCGGGGTACTCGGATGAAACGTTGGCCAGGTACGCCTATGCACGCGGTTGGCAGTGCAGCAGGACACCGAGCGTGCACGCACCGCGAAACCCAGCACCATGAAGTGCCGCGCACGGTAGAACAGGGTATCGGGAAGCCGCACGGCGGACAGCATCAACTGCGGGTCGCGTACGCGTCAACGGAGCAGCGGTGGTCTGTGCGGCGCGCACAAAGCCATCCGCAACGCATGCGACAAAGACGGCCGCTGGCAGAATCAGGGTCGGGTCGGCCTCGACCAGGTTGACTGCCCAGAACGGGCCCTCGGTCGTCAGGCCGGGGGCGGGCTGCGGGGCACGGCGGGGCGGTCAGGCAGTCGGCGGCCACTGCAAGCTGGTTTGTACGCACATCCAGAGGCGTCGGCCGCACCATCCACTGCGGCATGCCGCAGAGAGAGCGCAGGGCGAGGGTCGCAGAGATCCACAGGATGACCTGCGACGCGATAGCCAGTCGCATTGACCACTGCCGGGGCAGCTTGAGCATCCTGCGCGTCTTGTCCTCGTCACTCCACAGCTGAACCGGCGGCGCGTCTGAGCCGCACACGTGCGCGAGAGCACGAGGCGAGAAGGCGCGCCTCGCGGTTTGCACGGCGCTGCACTTCGTGGCGATACAGGAAGGGCTCGGCCCGCGCGATGCGGTGAACGAGCAGCTGGTAGTGCGCGTGTCGGTACGCCTCCATATGAGCGCGGCTGCGCGCGCGGACGCGTGGTCGGCGACGGCTCGCGCGCAGCGCACTGCGCGGCGGCGGCGCACATCCGCTCGACGTTGATGGTCGCGAAGGCCGAGATCGGGAAGATGAGGCTGCGCAGCGCGATCGTCCCGACCACGACCGTCGCCCACCATGGCAGCCCGGTCGCGTCGTGCATCGCTGCGCGCGAGCGACGATGAGGGGGAGCCGCTCGCGCCACGTCGTCCCGCTGACGCACCTTGAAACGTCTGCTCAACGGCGCAGATGGGCGCGCGCCAGCTGAGCAGCGAGCACCCCAAGACCGCCTCGGTCGACATCGCGCGCGCCGCGACCGCCGACGGCATCGGGGCGCACAGCGTTCGCCGCATGTGCGCCGCAGCCCCGGTGGCCGCGCGGGCCATGCTGGCGAGCTGGAGGCTCCGGTTGCGGGCGGCAAACATCGCTTAAACATATGGAAAGTGAGCTCACGCGGGCGACGGTGGCGCGGCACTGTCTGCCTGCGCCTGCTCCTGCGCCTGCTCCTGCGCCTGCTCCTGCACCCGCGTCTGCGCGGCGACGGCGACCTCAAACACGTGCGCCGCCTCCTCGTCGGCCAGCCGGTCCACGTTCGCCTGCGCCTCCTGCTCGCGCGCGCGCGTCAGGCCTGATCGCCGTGCTCACACCAGCGCACCTGCAGCAGCTGCACCTGCTCGGCCTCGGCGGCGGCCATGACGGCGGCGGCCTTGCGAATCTCGGCGATCGGGACTGGCTCCGGCTGCGCTGGCTCCGGCTGCGCTGGCTCTGGCTGGGTTGGCTCTGGCTGCACTGGCTCTGGCTGGGTTGGCTCTAGCTGGGTTGGCTCTGGCTCCGGCTGGCTCGGCTCGGTTGGCTGGGTTGGCTCTGGCTGCACTGGCTCCGGCTGCGCTGGCTCCGGCTCGCGCACAGCCACAGGCTCGTGCACAGCCAGGAACTCATGCACAGGCACAGGCTTGCGCACAGCCACTGGCTCGGTCATCTGCTGCACTTGCACAGGCTCGTGCACGGGCAGCGCTGCGGCATCGTGCACCGGCCACGAGATGACGAGCTCGTCGTGGTCGATCAGCCGCCGCACCAGGTTCACGGCCGCGCCCTGGCCCCGCCGCGATCAGATGCCTAGCACGCTGTCGCAGCCAAACGGCGCGCGCACCTGGCTCGCCGTCACGACCGAGAACGGCACGACGTTGGGCCCAAACACGATCGCGAGGTTCTGTGACGTCATCAGGTTCTTATCGCTGTGCCGCGCGACGTCGCGCAGGAACGCGAGCAGATGGGCCAGCAGCGCCGCGTGCAGCGGTGGCAGCGACGCTATCAGTCGCGGCGTCATACGAAGCCGCTCGGCCTCATTCTCGAGCGCTGCCGCGCAGGGTGAGCGTGCCTGCAGGAGAGCACAGCAACGCGCACAGTTCAACGCCAGGATGGCCTCGTGCAGCTGCTCCGGGAAGACAGTCGACGGCAGCTCCCGCAGAAACATCTTGAGCAGCACGGCCGCAACGTGGATGTCGTAGTCGGCCAGGTTGACGGGCTGGCCTGTACGGGCGGTTGGGCTCTTGCCACCCGCAGCGGCTGCCACCGCCACACGCACCGCGGTTCACCGCCGCCTTAACCTCCTGCAACTGCACCGAGCTGGGCGACCGTCGGAAGATGCCCTCGACGTCGAGGCCTTCTTTGCGGATGTGCTCGGTCAGGAGCGAGACGAAACGCGGCACGCCGGCCTCGTCGCGCGCGAGCGCCTGCCGTTCACGTGTAATGTAAGACGCTGCGCCGGCGCGCGGCCCAGCACGCACGTCCAGCGTGACGCCAAACTGCGCCGTGGGCAGCGCCGCCGCTGCCGTCGAGCCCGCCGCCGCCGCACTGCCCGACGCCGCGCCGGCGATCGACGCGGGACGGCGCTGCTTTTCGTAGCTGTGTGCGGATGGCGCCGTGAGCGAGCGCTACCACGGCGCAATCGGGCGACGCACTCGAGCACGGCGTCGGGCACGTAGATCTGCTTGAGCGGGAGGTGCTTGTCGATGTCGGCGAGGTGGTGGATGTACACGATCTTGCGCACAACCTTGTTGCTGCGCGACGTGGCATAGGCGCGAGCGCAGGATGGTGCTGCGGTCCGACGGCACCTCACAAAGACCTCGATGATCCTCATCAGCAGGCGGTGCCACAGCGTCGGGTGCACGACGTAGATCGCCTTGAGGTTCTTCTTGTACCTGCCGCCTGTGCGTCAGCGGAGACGGGCGGCGCGGTCGCGTGACGGACGCACTTGCGGTCGAGCACTGAGTAGGCCTCCTTGATCCACGACCACGTCGGCTTGTGCACCATACCCGTGTAAAAGAAGACCATGACGTAGTCACTCTCGACGACCGGGTCCAGCTGCTGCGTCATGTACCTGGGCGCGCCTGTCAGGCCTCCCACTACGTGCGTGACGGGCGCACCGCAGCAGCTCGTTGTAGCTTGCCTCAGCCGGGCTGGGCAGGTTGCTGGCCGAGACAACGATGATCGGCCGGCTCTCATAGTCGACGCCTGCTGCGCGTCAGGCCCGTGGGCCCGCCGCGCGGCACGGCCCGCACCGCACTGCTGAATGACACGCGCAAAGGCGCTCGAGGAGGTTCTGCTTGGTTGTGACCGGGCGGCGTGGGTCACGTGCCATACCGGGTGCGGCCGCAGTGTGGCGGTGTGCGGTGGTGGGCGAGGGGGCGCGGTGCGTGTGAGCGACTGGCGAGGCGCGCGCAAGGCAGGCGAGACCGTGTAGCCAGGGCGGGTAGTGCTCGGTGGGTAAGTGGCTGTACGCTGTGGTGAACTCAACGGGAGTGCGCGTGCGTGCCACGACGGGCGGCAGGCGGCGGGCGCGCCGCTGGGCACGGTGTGGCGGGTGCGGCGCGGGCGGGCGCACACCCGATCTGCGTGGCCTCATCGCGACGTCCATCGGCCACCTGCTGCGCGGTGCATGCTCGCACCGCTTTCTCCTCCGCTCGCTGCCCCCTCCCTCTTTCTCTTTCCGACTCCCACCTGCCGCTGCCGCGCCGCTGCGAACTCGCACGTTCAGGCTCTCCGTTGAGTTCACTGAGCCTACAGCCACTTACCCATCCATCACTACCCGCCTCCGGCGCTGCATGGTCACGCACTCTCTCGCCTGCCTTGTGTGCGCCTCGCCAGTCGCTCACACGCACCGCACACCGCCACTAATGATAACCAGTCTCCGCGGCCATGCTGACAAGTCGGCTCACTAAGACTGCTGCGTCCCCCGTAGTAGTCTAGTCCTCTTCGCGGGCGAGGCGCGCGTCCGCCGGCTCGTCGTAGTACGCGCCCGAGCGGTAGCGCCGCAGCAGGTCCAGCGCGTGCTGCTCGAGCGTCGCGGGCACGATCCCCAGCGCATCAAAGCCGGGCTGGTTTGTCGGCTGCTCGTCCAGCTCGAGCTGCGCGCACGATCAGCCGCACGACGGGCGCTGTGGCCGCCGGCACACGCACGCGCACGAGGTCCTCCGGCGAGATCTTGGGCGCCGGCGGCAGCTTGCTGAGCACGTTCACCAGCCCCCTGCGCCCTCGCGTGCATCAGCCGCTGTCCAGGCGACCATAGTGCGCACCGCAGCAGCGCCGGCGGGTAGTTGATGGGGTTGATCGGGCGCTTGGCCACCTCTGAAAACATCTCGAGCAGGTCCAGATACGCGTAGCGCTTGGGCCTTTTGTGTGCGCGCGCCCGGTTAGCACGCCTGCGCGCTCTTGCACGCGACGGCATACGCACCCCAGCAGCTCGTAAGTCAGGCCGCCAGTCTCGCCGTCCTTCATTATCCGTATGAGCGCCTCGGCGACGTCGGCGACGTAGACCGGCTGGAACTCGGTCTTGCCCTCGTTAACGAGCGGGTCGCCGTAGACGAGCGGCTGGAAGTGCAGGTCTGCGTCGTGGCGGTGCGACGCGCTCAGCGGCAAGCAAGGCGCAACGGGCGCACGCACAAGCCATCTGGTGCAGGAAGCGGCCCTCGTGCCCAAATATCGACGCCGGCCGCACGATGGTCACGCCGGGGAAGGCCGCGCGCACCTCTTGCTCTCCCTCCCACTGCGGCGCCGCGCCCGCTCAACACCTACGTCCTCATGACGCACGCGCGCCCACTGACCTTGCTGCGCAGGAAGACCGAGGGCGAGTCCTCGGCCGCGCCCAGGGCCGAGACGTGGATCAGGCGCGTCACGCCGGCCTCGGCCGCGGCCTTGGCGATGAGCGTGGGGATGCGCACGTGCACGTCCGCGAACGAAAAGTTCTTGGTCTGCGGCACGTGCGCGTGCGCGGCCGGTCAGGGTACGGCCGGCGGGGCCGCGACGCGGGCACGGACCTCGTATGTGCGGCCGATCAGGTTGAACACAACGTTGGAGTGGGCGACCATGCGCTGGATGTCGCTCTTGTCGCGCGGGTTGTAAAAGGCCGCGTTGATCTGGCCGAGATCTGCGGGGGCGCGCCGTCGCGTGTGAGCGAGCACGCCCGCAATGCGCGCAGCGCGCACCGCCCATCTGCTTCAGGTGCCGCCAGTCGTGTTCGTCGCCGCGGTACGGGCACAGCACAAGCGAGCCGACACGGCCGAAGCGGTTGACGACGTAGCGGCCGAGGAAGCCCGTGCTGCCAAAGACCTTGTGTGTGCGGGCGGTTGCGGTCAGCGTGGCCGGCCGCGCTGGAGCGTGCGCGCACGGTGGCCGTCAAGCCCGAGACGGACGAGCGGCCGCCGGGCCCGTACTTGATGACGGTCTCGATGCGGCCCTTCTTGGCCTGCGCCTGTGCCGCGGCTGAGCACGCGGCTCTCCCACCTTGCACCCGCGTCGCGCACCAGCGCCGCGTGGCCTGCGGGCGCGGGCACAGCCGCCGCCGTCGACGCCGAGCGGCGCAGAGACGTGTGCAGCATTTTCTTCTGGAAGTGTCTGTTGGCTAACTCATGTTAAGGAGCTGCTTAGTGCTCGGATGCGGCTGCTGTGCGGTGGCGAGGGCGTCGCGGAACTCGGCCAGCGGGCGCGCGTGCGTCGGCAGGGCAAAGAGGCCGCGCCTGCGACCAGCTTCAGCCGCGACCGGGCGCGCGCAGGCCCGGCGCCCCGCACCGGTGCAGTGCCGCCAGCTCCTCAAGCATCGCCGCGCGCTGGGCGGCGGTGTGCGTCGACGTCCAGTGCGTCATCCAGAAGCCGCGCAGCCGCACGTCCTGCGCCGCATGCGCCGTCAGCCAGCCCTGTGCGTGCGCGTGCCGCCCCTTGTGTGCGCCTTGAAGATCAGCAGCGCGTTCGGCACCGTCACGGGCTGCTTCGACATGGCCCCGTACGTGACCATCGTCCCGCCGGGCCTGCAGCCGCCGCGGGCGCTCAGGTGGCAGGGCGGCCACAGACTCTACGCACGCCAGCAGCCGCGCCAGGTCCGTCGCACTGCGGCCGCCGACCGCGTTGAGCGCGAGGCGCGGTGCGCCCCACCCGCGCTCCTGCATCAGCTGTGCGCGGTGCGTGAGTCGCGTGCGCGTGGCGGGGCACGCGCACACACCTTGACCATGCTCGGCGTCACCGCGAGCTCGTCATCGGTCACCACCGCGCTGGCCCCGAGCGCCGTCAGCTCGCGCACGAGCACGTCCAGCCCGGACCTGTGCGTGCGCATATTCGTCAGCGCGCCGCGTGCGCACCGCACCCAGTCGCACCGCTTCCGCACGACGTTTATCGTATGCAGGCCTCGCGCGCGCGCAAGCTGCACCACCGACAGGCCCACGCCGCTGTTGGCCGCGTTCTGGATCACGACGCTGCCGGGCTCGAGACGCTCAAAGTCCTGCGCACGCACGGGCCAGCGTCAGCCTGCGCGCCCCTGCCCATGCACAGTGCGGCCGCACCTCGAGCATGCGGTACGCCGTGCACGGGTTGACGCTCACGGTGGCCGCAAACTCGGGCGCGATGTCGGCCGGGAGCGGCTGGAGGTGCTCGGCGCGGAACACGGCGTGCGTGCGCCACGTGCCTGCCCCTGCGGACGGTTCGGCTCCTGGTGCCCAGCGCGCTCATCGTGCGCACCGGCCTGCGACGGGATGACCCACTGGCCGGGCCGCAGCGTTGTGACGCCGCTGCCGACCTGCGCCACGCGCCCAAAGCCCTCATTGCCGCCCTGGCGCCGCATGAGTGCCCGTGTCTGCCGCGAAGCGTGACAGCATGCACCACGGCCGGCAGCTGCGGCTTGACCGGGTACACGCCCTGGATCTGGTTGATGTCGGCTGGGTTGACCGGCGCGAGGACCATCTGGCGCGCTGTGGTGTCAGCACGGCCGGGAGGACGCAAACCGCGCGTGCGCGCCTCCACGAGCACATCGTGCGCGTCGCGCAGCCGCAGCTCGTCCGCGCCGAGCTCTCGCACGCGCAGCACGTCCTCGGGCGCGCCGTGCGTGTCGTACACGAGCGCGGCGGGGACGCGCCGGGCCGCGGTCGAGAAAAGCGCGCGGCGCATCGCCAGCATGTTGGGTTCGGCAAGGCGGCGCCGCGTAAACGCACAATGTGGACGTGCAGGCGTGGCTCGGCGTCGGGCGCGCGGCCGGGCTGCAGGGCGCGCGGCTGGGCGGGTGCGGGGCTGGGCAGGTGCTGCGCTGCGGTGTAGCGTGGCCGTGCCACGCAGCGGTTCGCAGAGAGGGAAAGACACACGTCTGACACCTTCGCGCACACACGCGCCGCAGACGGCCACAGCAACCGCGCGAGCGCGCACGCGCATGTCGCCCGCGACGTCGGCGACGGCGGCCGGCAACGGCAGCCGCGGCGGGCCGTACGCGGTCGGCGCGCGGCTCATGGTGCGCTGGCGCGACAACAGCTTCCGTGCGTGGGGCGCGCCGCTCGACCGGTTTTGCCGCGGCTCACACCGCCCGACCCTGCGCGCGCAGAGCAAGCCGAAGTCATCGAGAGGCGCGTCTCGGCCGACACGCCCGACGCGCACGAGTACTACGTGCACTATGTCGACTGTGCGCGCAGGCCGCGGGCGTGGTCGGCGTGCGCTGGTTGACGTCGCCGCCGCCGCCAGTCAACCGCCGCCTGGACGAGTGGGTCAGCGAGGACCGCATTGTGGGGGCGGACGAGCACCAGCAGCACCAGCACCACGCGCCCGGCACGCCCAAGGGCGGCAACGGCGCGGCAGCAGCGGCCGCGCTCGCCCCGTGCGTACCGCCGCGCCGGCCAAGCGCCTGCGCTTGACGAGCACGGCGCACGCTCGCCCAGCACCGACATGGACGCGTCGCCCGCGCCGCCCGAGCGCAAGCTCACGCGCAATATGAAGCGCAAGCACGACGAGATCAACCACGTGCAGAAGGCGCGGGCGCGACGCACAAACCGGCCCCTTAGCTCGCAGCCGCGCTCACAGCCGCGCCGCAGAGCCTCGAGGAGATGGACCCGAAGACGGCCGCGCTCGAGAAGGAGCACGAGGAGGTGACCAAGGTGAAGAACATTGACCTGATCGAGTTTGGCAAGTACGAGATCGACACGTGGTACTTTTCACCGTACCCGGAGGAGTACTCGAGCGTGAAGAAGGCACGCGAATGAGACGCCGCGCGAGCCGCGCCGCTGACGCCGCGCGCCCCGTGCCAGCTGTTTATCTGCGAGTTCTGCCTCAAGTACATGAAGCACGCAAAGACGTACGCGCGGCACAAAGCCAAGTGCGAGCACAAGCACCCGCAGGTGCGCGCTCGGCCACGCGATCCCCCGCAGCGGCTCATACGCCGCGCCGCCGCACAGGGGAGAGAGATCTACCGCAAGGCCAACCTGTCGGTGTTTGAGGTCGACGGCAAGAAGAGCAAGGTGCGGCCGGCCGCCCGTGCACGGCGCTCTCCGTCTAACGCTCGTTCGCTTGACACACAGCTGTACTGTCAGAACTTGTGCCTGCTGGCAAAGCTCTTCCTCGACCACAAGACGCTCTACTACGATGTCGAGCCGTTCCTGTTTTACGGTGCGTGCCGCCACGCAGCGCACGCGTGACTGACGCACGCGTCGGGCGCAGTCATGACCGAGAACGACGACCAGGGCTGCCACATCGTCGGCTACTTTTCCAAGGTGCGCCGCGCGGCTGCGCGGCTCGCCGTCGGCCGTGCGCGCTCATCCCCGCGGCCGCAGGAGAAGAGCTCGCCGGATGACTACAACGTCGCGTGCATCCTCACCCTCCCGCCGTTCCAGCGCAAGGGCTTTGGGCGGCTGCTGATCTCGTTCAGTGCGTGCGACCTGCACGGTGCGTAGTCGCTGACCACGTCGCGCGCAGGCTACGAGCTGTCCAAGCGCGAGCACAAGATCGGCACGCCCGAGAAGCCCCTGTCCGACCTCGGCCTGCTGTCGTACCGGTCGTACTGGTCGTCGGTGCTGCTACAGATCCTCAAGGACTTTCGCGGGACGCTGTCGATCAAGGTGCGCCGCCGGCCCCCGGGGGGCGCGCGCGTGTCGGGCTGACGCGCCCGTCCAGGACCTGTCGGTGATGTCGGCCATCAAGACCGAGGACATCATCTCGACGCTGCAGTCGCTCAACCTGATCAAGTACTGGAAGGGCCAGCACGTCATCTGCGTCACGCCCAAGCTGATCGAGGACCATCTCAAGGTTCGCGCGACGCACGCACGCCTGACCGCGCACGCTGACCGCGTCGCCGCCGCCGCCGCACCGCAGACGCAGCCCAAGAAGGCCCGCGTCGAGATCGACCCGGCGCTGCTCAAGTGGGAGCCCTACAGCGAGGGCGCGTGAAACAACAGAAGCACAACTTGAGCGCAGTCTGTATCAGCCACAATTACCGTTTCGCTCGTTGCCGGTGCCCCTCCACCGTTGTCCGTGAGCGCGCGGCCCGCTGACCGCCTCGCGCCTCGCAGCCGCGCCCCACACCGCCGCCCGCCCGCCGCCCGCCGCACCCGCCGCCCGCAGCCATGGCGATGCGCGGTCTGCAGGTCTTCATCAGCGACATCCGCGCCGGTGCGGGAGATCCGCGCGGCGGCGCTCCCCCCCTTGACCGCGTGCGACGCCGCGCACGCCGTCCGCAGCGCGCTCGCGCGAGGAGGAGGAGAAGCGCATCAACAAGGAGAAGGCCAACATCCTCGCGCATTTCAAGGGTGCGGCGCGGTGCCGTGCCGTGCTGGGGGGTGACTGAGGCGCGTGTGCGACAGACGGCAAGCTCAGCAGCTACGACAAGAAGAAGTACGTGTGCAAGCTCCTGTACATGTACATGCTCGGCTGGGACGTCGACTTTGGGCATGTCGAGTCGGTCAAGCTCATCACTGGCACGACCTACACCGAGAAGCAGATCGTGCGTCGCGAGGCGCGCGCGCGCGCGCGCGAGAAGCGGTTCGTGCGGCTCACAATCCGCGCGCGCACGTGCGCAGGGCTACCTCGCCGTGACCTTGCTGCTGACGGAGCAGAGCGAGCTCGTGCGCATCGTCGTCAACTCGATCCGCCAGGACCTGATGAGCAACAACGAGGCGCGGCAACGCTGCACGCCCACCCGCGGCCAACCACGCTGACCTCTCGTGCAGGTTTTCATCTGCCTCGCGCTGTCGGCCATCGCGTCCATCGGCGGCCGCGAGATGTCGGAGGCGCTCACGCCCGACGTGCAGAAGCTCTTGTTTTCGCCGTGCGTGGCGTGCGCCGCGCGCCCAAGGCGTGCGCACTCATGCCCGCCGCAGTGGCATGAAGGGCGCGATCAAAAAGAAGGCCGCGCTGTGCCTGCTGCGCCTCTACCGCAAGAACCCGGACGTGCTCCCCGGCAGCGACTGGGCCGATCGCGTCGTGGCGCTGCTGGTGCGTGCCGGCGACGGCGCGCCTGCTGCACGGAACGCTGATGTTGCACAGGACGAGAACGACCAGGGCGTGGTGACCTCGGCGGTCTCGCTCGTGCTCGCGCTGGCCCAGGACTACCCGACCGAGTACCGCGCGTGCGTGCCCAAGGCGATCGCGCGCCTGGCGCGGGTGCGTTCCCGCGCGGCCTGGCACATGCGGCCCTCCCCGCTGACGCCGCTCGAGCAGCTCACGTCCGAGCACGCGGGCGACTACGAATACTACCAGGTGTCCAACCCGTGGCTGCAGGTCAAGCTCCTGCGCCTGCTGCAATACTACCCGCCGCCGAGTGCGCTGCGTCCCCCGCTGCCGCCGACGACGCCCGCCCGTCTGACCGTCGTGACAACGCAGCGGACGACTCGCTGCGCCAGCAGATCAACCGCGTCCTGTTCACGATTGTCAACAAGGCCTCGGCCGAGCCGTCCGACGTCGCACGCTCGTTTAACGCGATGAACGCGGCGAACGCGGTTGTGTTTGAGGTGCGCGGTTGCGACGTCGACGCGATTGCTCACGTGCGAGGCCACTGGAAGGCGCTCAACCTGGCCATCTACCTCGACCCGGACTCGGACCTGGTCAAGCGCGGCACGGTGCTGCTCGGCAAGTTCATCTCGCACAAGGAGTCAAACCTGCGCTACCTCGGCCTGGGCACGATGGCCAACTTTGCCGCGGGTGCGTTGCGCATCCTTAGTGGTGCTGCGGAGCCGAACGTTCTTGTGCGCGCACACGCGCAGCGGTCGACAGCCTCGACGGCATCAAGCAGCACACCGACACAATCATGCAGGTGCGCAGCGCGCGAGCGCGTGCACCCGCGGCCTGGACGCTGACCGCTGCCGATGGGCAAGGCCCTACGCGACCGCGACATCTCGGTGCGCCGCCAAGCGCTCGACCTGCTCTACACGATGTGCGACTCGTCCAACAGCAAGCGCATCGTGGCCGAGTGAGCGCGCACGCTTCATTTCGCCGCGGCCGCGCACTGACACGCCGGCGCGCGCGACGCAGGTTGCTCAACTACCTCGGCATCGCCGACTACGCCATCCGCGAGGAGCTCGTGCTCAAGATCGCCATCCTGGCCGAGCGCTTCGCCACGGAGTACTCGTGGTTCGTATCGACCCTGCCGTGCCGCCGCCGCGCGCTCACGCGCTGGCAGGTACGTCGACGTGATCCTGCAGCTGATCTCGAGCGCGGGCGACCACGTGTCGGAGGAGGTCTGGTACCGCGTGGTGCAGATCGTCATCAACAACCCGAACCTGCAGGCGTACGCGGCGCGCACGGTGTTCCAGGTGCGCTGCGGCGGGCGGGCATCGCAGTCTGCTCATCCGTGTGACAGGCGCTCAACTCGCCGACCTGGCACGAGACCGCGGTCAAGGTCGCGGGCTACATCCTGGGCGAGTTTGGTGACTACATCGCCAACGAGGCGCGCCCCGGGCCGCCGTGCGGACGCGTGCGCTGCTGACACACCTCGCGTCGCGCAGCCGGGCTCGTCGCCGCGCGAGCAGTTCCGCGCGCTGCACTCCAAGTTCCCCGTGTGCGCCCTCGGCACGCGCGCGCTCCTGCTCTCGTCCTACATCAAGCTGCTTAACCTGTTCCCGGAAATTCGCGAGGACGTGCGTGCGCGTTGCACCCTCGCACTTCGCGACTGACCGCGCACACGCGTGCACAGGTCGAGCAGGTCTTCAAGCAGTACGCGACGGTGCTCGACGTCGAGGTGCAGCAGCGCGCGGCCGAGTACCTGGCCATCGCGCGCTCGCCCGCGCACCTGCTTGAGCTCGTGTGCGAGGAGATGCCGCCGTTCGAGGAGCGCAAGGAGTCGGCACTGGTGAGCCCGCGCCTGCACCCGCGTTGCCGCCGCTGACGAGCTCGGCCGCGGCGCAGGTCTCGCTCGTGATGAAGAAGGAGGGCGATACGACCGACAAGCGCGTGCGCCCGCGTGACCGCGAGCAGCAGGGCGCGCAGCGCCCCAAGACCAAACTGACGCAGTTTGGCGGCGCCGAGACGTGCGTGATCGCCCCCCCCCCCCCCCCCCCCCCCCGGGGGGGCGTCGCTGCTGACACGACCGCAATGCGCAGACGCGCGTCGCCCAACATGGAGCGCGCCTCGCCCGCGTCGTCGTCGTCCACGCCGCCGCAGCAGCGCGCCGCGGCGCCGGCCATGGTCGACGGTGCGTGCGCCCGTCGCTATAACGCGCGCAGCACTCGGTGACTCCGCCGCAGACCTGCTCGGCAACGGCTCGCCGGCAAAGCCCTCGCCGCCCAAGTCGCAGGCGGCCGAGCTCGAGGACCTGCTCGGCCTGGGCGCGCCGCAGCCAGCGGCGCAGTCACCGGCAGCGGGCGGTACGTGCTGCGGGGCCCGTGCGTGGGGAGGTGCTGACAGACGGGCGCAGGCGTCACGCCGGGCTCGGAGAAGTGGTTCTTGCAGCTGCTGGTGCGCACGGACGGCGTGCTGTTTGAGGACGACCAGGTGCAGATCGGCCTCAAGTCCGAGTACAAAGTGCGCGCCCCCGACGGGCCGCTGAACGCGTCGCTCACTCGCCGCCCACGCCAGGGAACCGCCGCGCGCATCGCGCTCTACATCGGCAACAAGTCGCAGCAGCCGCTGGGCAACTTTGCGGTCAGCGTCGCGCCGATCGCGGGCCTGTCATTCCAGGTGCAGCAGGCCGCGCCAGCGCAGATCGCTCCCGCGGCGCAGAACGTGCACATCCTCCTGGCCAACTGCGAGGCCGAGTTTGCCGAGGTATGTGGGCGCGCTGCATGTCGCGCTGAATGCTGAGCAAGCGCGTGTGCGGCGCAGGCGCCCCTGGTCGCGTTCTCGTACATCCTCGGCGGCGGCGGGGCACGCCGCATCGTCGTGCGGCTGCCCGTGACGATCGCGCGCTTCGTCATGCCTGTGCAGCTCAACGCCACCGACTTTTTCGGGCGATGGAAGCAGATCGGTAACGAGAACCAGCGCGAGACGATCAAAGACATCCGCGTCTCGGCCAACGCCACGGGCGACTTTATCCGCAACGTGCGGGCGGCCCAGTGCGCGCGCACCGTGCAATCCGTCTCAATCTCGCGCGCGCAGGTGCTGATCGCGTTCCAGTTTGCCGTGCTTGACGGCGTCGACCCGAACCCGGCCAACTTTGTCGGCGCGGGTGCGGCGGCAACGGGGGGGGGGGGGGGGGGGGGGG